>JALDNG010002294.1:0-91688 GCA_024349245.1 Neodontobutis hainanensis | reverse complement strand
TCTTCCTCTGTTTCCTGTTTCAGTCACTCTTCCTCTGTTTCAGTCACTCTTCCTCTGTTTCTGTCACTCTTCCTCTGTTTCTGTCACTCTTCCTCTGTTTCTGTCACTCTTCCTCTGTTTCTGTCACTCTTCCTCTGTTTCCTGTTTCTGTCACTCTTCCTCTGTTTCCTGTTTCTGTCACTCTTCCTCTGTTTCAGTCACTCTTCCTCTGTTTCTGTCACTCTTCCTCTGTTTCTGTCACTCTTCCTCTGTTTCCTGTTTCTGCTGAACACGTCTCACTGAACAAAACTCATCATTTCTCTCAGATTTGGACAAATCAAAGCTCTAAATAAAGATTGGATTATCTTTTTGCCCTTTATCTTATTGATGATGATATTAACTGCAGCAAATGAAACATGAAGCACTGACACAAGCTGTCGTTCAAGATTTAAACCTGTTCTTATAGTGTTTAGGTTTTGAAGGTCAATACGTTCATTGAAGCAAATGTTTTCTAACACGACTGACAGCTTTGTCTCTTTTACGTCGGTTCTTTTTGTTGCTGTGCCTTAAACAAGCCTCACCCAGAGCGTCCGGGGCGTATTTGGAGGTGAAGTCGGCGCGACAGAGGCAGGTGTGGTCCCCGGTGAAGTCCTCAGAGCAGTACTCGTGTTCAGCACAGGCTCCATCACACGCTGCAGCTGCAGCTGAAACAATCAGAGAAAGAAGCTCTTATTTGTATTAAATGATTGAACAAGTGGAGTCTGTAAGTCCTCCATGTATTTCTGTCAAAGACCTGTTTGTTCTGATGCTTTAATCCTCAAAGTGAACGATGTCGTGAAAATGAATGTACGATGAAAACAATCTGTTTCTAAACTGTGTTCTTTGTACAAGCTTCATAAATGACCAACAGAATCAGAAAACTCTCCTTTAGCCTTTCCTTTATCTGCCGTCAGTCTTCACCAAATCAAGAAGAAAGAATTAATACTGGGATTTGAACAGGTTTTAGTTGGATTTAAACAGGTTTTCTTGTGATTTGAACAGGTTTTAGTTGGATTTGAACAGGTTTTAGTTGTATTTAAACAGGTTTTAGGTGTATTTAAAGAGGTTTTAGTTGTATTTGAACAGGTTTTAGTTGGATTTAAACAGGTTTTCTTGTGATTTGAACAGGTTTTAGTTGGATTTGATCAGCTTTTAGTTGGATTTGAACAGGTTTCAGTTGGATTTGAACAGGTTTCAGTTGGATTTGAACAGGTTTCAGTTGGATTTGAACAGGTTTTAGTTGGATTTGAACAGGTTTCAGTTGGACTTGAACAGGTTTTAGTTGGATTTGAACAGGTTTTAGTTGGATTTAAACATGTTTTCTTGTGATTTGAACAGGTTTCAGTTGGATTTGAACAGGTTTCAGTTGGATTTGAACAGGTTTTAGTTGGATTTGAACAGGTTTTAGTTGTATTTAAACAGGTTTCAGTTGTATTTAAACAGGTTTTAGTTGGATTTGAACAGGTTTCAGTTGGATTAGAACAGGATTCAGTTGGATTTGAACAGGTTTCAGTTGGATTTGAACAGGTTTCAGTTGGATTTGAACAGGTTTCAGTTGGATTTGAACAGGCTTCAGTTGGATTTGAACAGGTTTTAGTTGGATTTGAACAGGTTTTAGTTGTATTTAAACAGGTTTTCTTGTGATTTGAACAGGTTTCAGTTGGATTTGAACAGGTTTCAGTTGGATTTCAACAGGTTTCAGTTGGATTTGAAAAGGTTTCTGTTGGATTTGAACAGGTTTCAGTTGGATTTGAACAGGTTTCAGTTGGATTTGAACAGGCTTCAGTTGGACTTGAACAGGTTTTAGTTGGATTTGAACAGGTTTTAGTTGGATTTAAACATGTTTTCTTGTGATTTAAACAGGTTTCAGTTGGATTTGAACAGGTTTTAGTTGTATTTAAACAGGTTTTAGTTGGATTTGAACAGGTTTCAGTTGGATTTGAACAGGTTTTAGTTGGATTTGAACAGGTTTTAGTTGTATTTAAACAGGTTTCAGTTGTATTTAAACAGGTTTTAGTTGGATTTGAACAGGTTTCAGTTGGATTAGAACAGGATTCAGTTGGATTTGAACAGGTTTCAGTTGGATTTGAACAGGTTTCAGTTGGATTTGAACAGGTTTCAGTTGGATTTGAACAGGCTTCAGTTGGATTTGAACAGGTTTTAGTTGGATTTGAACAGGTTTTAGTTGTATTTAAACAGGTTTTCTTGTGATTTGAACATGTTTCAGTTGGATTAGAACAGGATTCAGTTGGATTTGAACAGGTTTCAGTTGGATTTCAACAGGTTTCAGTTGGATTTGAACAGGTTTCATTTGGATTTGAACAGGTTTCAGTTGGATTTGAACAGGTTTCAGTTGGATTTGAACAGGTTTCAGTTGGATTTGAACAGGTTTCAGTTGGATTTGAACAGGATAAGTTGGATTTGAACAGGTTTTAGTTGGATTTAAACAGGTTTCAGTTGGATTTGAACAGGTTTTAGTTGGATTTAAACAGGGTTTAGTTGGATTTAAACAGGTTTCAGTTGGATTTGAACAGGTTTTATTCGATCTAAGTGATGTGTGTATTATTCTCACAGCAGCCAGTGACCGAGGTCCAGTCCAGGTCCAGGCCCTTCTTAAAGAGGCAGGTTTTGGCGTAGGCCTCGTGGAACTGACACTTGAAGCCGTCATCGTGAGGATACTCCGACAGGAGTTCGGTACAGGCCGAGATGAAGTACGAGGTCGGAGTGTAAGGGTTACACTCTTTAAACGGCGGCAGGTCCAGACGCTCACACCTGCAGAGCCACAGATTTAACAAATAATGGTTCAAATACAGATTATTAATGAATCAACAGAGTTTTATTTAGTTATCAGATGGATTTGAACAGGTTTTAGTTGGATTTGAACAGGTTTGAGTTGGAGCTGAACAGGTTTTAGTTGGATTAGAACAGGTTTTAGTTGGATTTGAACAGGTTTCAGATGGATTAGAACAGGTTTTAGTCGGATTTGAACAGGTTTTAGATGGATTTGAACAGGTTTTAGATGGATTTGAACAGGTTTTAGTTGGATTAGAACAGGTTTTAGTTGGATTTGAACAGGTTTTAGATGGATTTGAACAGGTTTTAGATGGAAAGACTCACATTAGTTTTGCAGCAGCAGGGTCGATGCTCGGGTCTGGGGCCTGAGTGTACGTCTGCTCACAGCTAGAGGGCGACAAACAACAACATTTACATCAAACAACTTTTATAAATAAGATGGTTCAGTTTTTCACAGGAAACAGATGTTTGTGATTATTATAACCTCTGTTCGGCAGACGCTCATTATTATTATTATTATTATTATTGGATGGTACTTAACGTTGGAGCTGAGTAACCTTTGACCTCATAAAGTCTGGTGCAGGACAAAAGACTGATGTTTGAGTCTCACCCGTTTGAACTGAACTCTGGGATTTTCTCTGGATCGTCTTTACCGCACAATCCCTCCTCTGTCGAATCCCCTGCAACAGACCAACAAAAACCTGTTCAAATCCAACTAAAACCTGTTCAAATCCAACTAAAACCTGTTCAAATCCAACTAAAACCTGTTCAAATCCAACTAAAACCTGTTCAAATCCAACTAAAACCTGTTCTAATCTAACTAAAACCTGTTCTAATCCAACTAAAACCAGTTCTTTACCCTCTTTGATGATCTGAGCGATGTCGCCGTCGAAGGTCACTGTGAGAGAGTCTCGTTTTATCCTGAAACCAGAGAAGTCCTTGGAGAGCTCCAGACCTTGAACGTTCTGGGGAGTGCTGGTCAGGATCAGAGGAGATCCATTCATCTGTGAGAGAGAAGAGCCAAGACCAGGCTAAGACCTTAAAGGACTGTTTAAAGTGATGTTCTTTGGGCATCAAGGGTAAAGCTGGATGAAAAGGTTGTTGTGGTATCTTTTCTCCTGTTTGAATGGTCAGGTCAAACTTTCTTTCGACTGATTAAAGGCATCAGAAACACAACAGGAAATACATGCTCTTTATTATTCACTTTCAAATTCTTTCCTTGATTGTTTTGTTTTTTAATCTCGAAGTTATTCTTCGTCTTAGACACTGGCAGGAACAGTTCTTCAGGGACCGAAATCATAAAGGTGTGTTTGTGAGTCAGAAGCCTCA
This sequence comes from Neodontobutis hainanensis, assembly GCA_024349245.1. Lineage (NCBI taxonomy): Eukaryota > Metazoa > Chordata > Actinopteri > Gobiiformes > Odontobutidae > Neodontobutis > Neodontobutis hainanensis. Next base: position 87,548 of record JALDNG010002294.1, on the reverse strand, counting down.
CCTGGGCCGTGCCGTCCTGTCTGAACTGGAAGCTGTTGCCGCTGAATCTGAGGATGACCAGGTCCAACAGGTTCACGTCTGAGCGGCGGCGGTCCTTGAAAACCCCCAGCACCTCCACTCCGTCCTCGTGAGCCAGACGGTACGCACAGCGGTCGTTTGGGACGTCGCTGAGCGAGTCGTCGTACTTGAGCACTTTAGAGCCCACCACGGAGCAGACCAGCACCATCACGCACCTGGAGACACACGCTTAGGTTTAAATGAAAGGTTAAAGGTTAAAGGTGAAAGAGAGCGGGCGGAGGATGACCTTGGCTCTGGGTCCTCGAGGCAGCGGCCGTCGCAGGGGATTGTGGAGATGGTTTGAGCCGTTTCGCTGCATTTCACGAAACCATTGTTCGTACAGCCAGACTGTCCTGCTTTCATCACGGCCCCTGGAGAAAAAACAAACGAAGGTCAGTCATGTTTTTATCACGAAACAGACGTATAAACCTTTTACAAACGAAGGTCAGTCGTGTTTTTATCACGAAACAGACGTATAAACCTTTTACAAACGAAGGTCAGTCGTGTTTTTATCACGAAACAGACGTATAAACCTTTTACAAACGAGGTTCAGTCGTGTTTTTATCTCGAAACAGACGTATAAACCTTTTACAAACGAAGGTCAGTCGTGTTTTTATCACGAAACAGACGTATAAGCCTTTTACAAACGAAGGTCAGTCGTGTTTTTATCACGAAACAGACGTATAAGCCTTTTACAAACGAAGGTCAGTCGTGTTTTTATCACGAAACAGACGTATAAACCTTTTACAAACGAGGTTCAGTCGTGTTTTTATCGCGAAACAGACGTATAAACCTTTTACAAACGAGGTTCAGTCGCGTTTTTATCACGAAACAGACGTATAAACCTTTTACAAACGAGGTTCAGTCGTGTTTTTATCACGAAACAGACGTATAAGCCTTTTACAAACGAGGTTCAGTCGTGTTTTTATCACGAAACAGACGTATAAACCTTTTACAAACGAGGTTCAGTCGTGTTTTTATCACGAAACAAACGTATAAACCTTTTACAAACGAAGGTCAGTCGTGTTTTTATCACGAAACAGACGTATAAACCTTTTACAAACGAGGTTCAGTCGTGTTTTTATCACGAAACAGACGTATAAACCTTTTACAAACGAGGTTCAGTCATGTTTTTATCACGAAACAGACGTATAAACCTTTTACAAACGAGGTTCAGTCGTGTTTTTATCACGAAACAGACGTATAAACCTTTTACAAACGAGGTTCAGTCGCGTTTTTATAACGAAACAGACGTATAAGCCTTTTACAAACGAGGTTCAGTCATGTTTTTATCACGAAACAGACGTATAAGCCTTTTACAAACGAGGTTCAGTCGTGTTTTTATCACGAAACAGACGTATAAACCTTTTACAAACGAGGTTCAGTCGCGTTTTTATCACGAAACAGACGTATAAACCTTTTACAAACAAAGGTCAGTCGTGTTTTTATCACGAAACAGACGTATAAACCTTTTACAAACGAGGTTCAGTCGCATTTTTATCACGAAACAGACGTATAAACCTTTTACAAACGAGGTTCAGTCGTGTTTTTATCACGAAACAGACGTATAAGCCTTTTACAAACGAGGTTCAGTCGTGTTTTTATCACGAAACAGACGTATAAACCTTTTACAAACGAGGTTCAGTCGTGTTTTTATCACGAAACAGACGTATAAACCTTTTACAAACGAGGTTCAGTCGCGTTTTTATCACGAAACAGACGTATAAACCTTTTACAAACAAAGGTCAGTCGTGTTTTTATCACGAAACAGACGTATAAACCTTTTACAAACGAGGTTCAGTCGCATTTTTATCACGAAACAGACGTATAAACCTTTTACAAACGAGGTTCAGTTGTGTTTTTATCACGAAACAGACGTATAAACCTTTTACAAACGAGGTTCAGTCATGTTTTTATCACGAAACAGACGTATAAACCTTTTACAAACGAGGTTCAGTCGTGTTTTTATCACGAAACAGACGTATAAACCTTTTACAAACAAAGGTCAGTCGTGTTTTTATCACGAAACAGACGTATAAGCCTTTTACAAACGAGGTTCAGTCGCGTTTTTATAACGAAACAGACGTATAAGCCTTTTACAAACGAGGTTCAGTCGCGTTTTTATAACAAAACAGACGTATAAGCCTTTTACAAACGAGGTTCAGTCGTGTTTTTATCACGAAACAGACGTATAAACCTTTTACAAACGAGGTTCAGTCGTGTTTTTATCACGAAACAGACGTATAAACCTTTTACAAACGAGGTTCAGTCGTGTTTTTATCACGAAACAGACGTATAAACCTTTTACAAACGAGGTTCAGTCGTTTTTATCACGAAACAGACGTATAAGCCTTTTACAAACGAGGTTCAGTCGTGTTTTTATCAAAACAGACGTATAAACCTTTTACAAACGAGGTTCAGTCATGTTTTTATCACGAAACAGACGTATAAGCCTTTTACAAACGAGGTTCAGTCGTGTTTTTATCACGAAACAGACGTATAAACCTTTTACAAACGAGGTTCAGTCGTGTTTTTATCACGAAACAGACGTATAAACCTTTTACAAACGAGGTTCAGTCGTGTTTTTATCACGAAACAGACGTATAAGCCTTTTACAAACGAGGTTCAGTCGTGTTTTTATCACGAAACAGACGTATAAACCTTTTACAAACGAAGGTCAGTCGTGTTTTTATCACGAAACAGACGTATAAACCTTTTACAAACGAGGTTCAGTCGTGTTTTTATCACGAAACAGACGTATAAACCTTTTACAAACGAGGTTCAGTCGTGTTTTTATCACGAAACAGACGTATAAACCTTTTACAAACGAGGTTCAGTCGTGTTTTTATCACGAAACAGACGTATAAACCTTTTACAAACGAGGTTCAGTCGCGTTTTTATCACGAAACAGACGTATAAGCCTTTTACAAACGAGGTTCAGTCGTGTTTTTATCACGAAACAGACGTATAAGCCTTTTACAAACGAGGTTCAGTCGTGTTTTTATCACGAAACAGACGTATAAACCTTTTACAAACGAGGTTCAGTCGCGTTTTTATCACGAAACAGACGTATAAACCTTTTACAAACAAAGGTCAGTCGTGTTTTTATCACGAAACAGACGTATAAACCTTTTACAAACGAGGTTCAGTCGCATTTTTATCACGAAACAGACGTATAAACCTTTTACAAACGAGGTTCAGTCGTGTTTTTATCACGAAACAGACGTATAAGCCTTTTACAAACGAGGTTCAGTCGTGTTTTTATCACGAAACAGACGTATAAACCTTTTACAAACGAGGTTCAGTCGCGTTTTTATCACTTAAACAGACGTGATAAACCTTTTACAAACGAGGTTCAGTCGTGTTTTTATCACGAAACAGACGTATAAACCTTTTACAAACGAGGTTCAGTCGCGTTTTTATCACGAAACAGACGTATAAACCTTTTACAAACGAGGTTCAGTCATGTTTTTATCACGAAACAGACGTATAAACCTTTTACAAACGAGGTTCAGTCGGCTTTTATCACGAAACAGACGTATAAACCTTTTACAAACAAAGGTCAGTCGTGTTTTTATCACGAAACAGACGTATAAACCTTTTACAAACGAGGTTCAGTCGCATTTTTATCACGAAACAGACGTATAAACCTTTTACAAACGAGGTTCAGTTGTGTTTTTATCACGAAACAGACGTATAAACCTTTTACAAACGAGGTTCAGTCATGTTTTTATCACGAAACAGACGTATAAACCTTTTACAAACGAGGTTCAGTCGTGTTTTTATCACGAAACAGACGTATAAACCTTTTACAAACAAAGGTCAGTCGTGTTTTTATCACGAAACAGACGTATAAGCCTTTTACAAACGAGGTTCAGTCGTGTTTTTATCACGAAACAGACGTATAAGCCTTTTACAAACGAGGTTCAGTCGCGTTTTTATAACAAAACAGACGTATAAGCCTTTTACAAACGAGGTTCAGTCGTGTTTTTATCACGAAACAGACGTATAAACCTTTTACAAACGAGGTTCAGTCGTGTTTTTATCACGAAACAGACGTATAAACCTTTTACAAACGAGGTTCAGTCGTGTTTTTATCACGAAACAGACGTATAAGCCTTTTACAAACGAGGTTCAGTCGTGTTTTTATCACGAAACAGACGTATAAACCTTTTACAAACGAGGTTCAGTCGTGTTTTTATCACAAAACAGACGTATAAGCCTTTTACAAACGAGGTTCAGTCATGTTTTTATCACAAAACAGACGTATAAACCTTTTACAAACGAGGTTCAGTCATGTTTTTATCACGAAACAGACGTATAAACCTTTTACAAACAAAGGTCAGTCGTGTTTTTATCACGAAACAGACGTATAAACCTTTTACAAACAAAGGTTCAGTCGTGTTTTTATCACGAAACAGACGTATAAACCTTTTACAAACGAGGTTCAGTCGTGTTTTTATCACGAAACAGACGTATAAACCTTTTACAAACGAGGTTCAGTCGCATTTTTATCACGAAACAGACGTATAAACCTTTTACAAACAAAGGTCAGTCGTGTTTTTATCACGAAACAGACGTATAAACCTTTTACAAACGAGGTTCAGTCGTGTTTTTATCACGAAACAGACGTATAAGCCTTTTACAAACGAGGTTCAGTCATGTTTTTATCACGAAACAGACGTATAAACCTTTTACAAACGAGGTTCAGTCATGTTTTTATCACGAAACAGACGTATAAGCCTTTTACAAACGAGGTTCAGTCATGTTTTTATAACGAAACAGACGTATAAACCTTTTACAAACGAAGGTCAGTCGCATTTTTATCACGAAACAGACGTATAAACCTTTTACAAACGAGGTTCAGTCGTGTTTTTATCACAAAACAGACGTATAAGCCTTTTACAAACGAGGTTCAGTCATGTTTTTATCACGAAACAAACGTATAAACCTTTTACAAACGAAGGTCAGTCGCATTTTTATCACGAAACAGACGTATAAACCTTTTACAAACGAGGTTCAGTCGTGTTTTTATCACGAAACAGACGTATAAACCTTTTACAAACGAGGTTCAGTCGTGTTTTTATCACGAAACAGACGTATAAACCTTTTACAAACGAGGTTCAGTCGCGTTTTTATCACGAAACAGACGTATAAGCCTTTTACAAACGAGGTTCAGTCGTGTTTTTATCACGAAACAGACGTATAAACCTTTTACAAACGAGGTTCAGTCGTGTTTTTATCACGAAACAGACGTATAAACCTTTTACAAACGAGGTTCAGTCGTGTTTTTATCACGAAACAGACGTATAAACCTTTTACAAACGAGGTTCAGTCATGTTTTTATCACAAAACAGACGTATAAGCCTTTTACAAACGAGGTTCAGTCATGTTTTTATCACGAAACAGACGTATAAACCTTTTACAAACGAGGTTCAGTCGTGTTTTTATCACGAAACAGACGTATAAACCTTTTACAAACGAGGTTCAGTCGCATTTTTATCACGAAACAGACGTATAAACCTTTTACAAACGAGGTTCAGTCATGTTTTTATCACAAAACAGACGTATAAACCTTTTACAAACGAGGTTCAGTCATGTTTTTATCACGAAACAGACGTATAAGCCTTTTACAAACGAGGTTCAGTCATGTTTTTATCACGAAACAGACGTATAAACCTTTTACAAACGAGGTTCAGTCGTGTTTTTATCACAAAACAGACGTATAAGCCTTTTACAAACGAGGTTCAGTCATGTTTTTATCACGAAACAAACGTATAAGCCTTTTACAAACGAGGTTCAGTCGTGTTTTTATCACGAAACAGACGTATAAACCTTTTACAAACGAGGTTCAGTCATGTTTTTATCACGAAACAGACGTATAAACCTTTTACAAACGAGGTTCAGTCGTGTTTTTATCATGAAACAGACGTATAAACCTTTTACAAACGAAGGTCAGTCGTGTTTTTATCACGAAACAGACGTATAAACCTTTTACAAACGAGGTTCAGTCGTGTTTTTATCTCGAAACAGACGTATAAACCTTTTACAAACGAGGTTCAGTCATGTTTTTTATCATGAAACAGACGTATAAACCTTTTACAAACGAGGTTCAGTCGTGTTTTTATAACGAAACAGACGTATAAGCCTTTTACAAACGAGGTTCAGTCGTGTTTTTATCACAAAACAGACGTATAAACCTTTTACAAACGAGGTTCAGTCGCGTTTTTATAACGAAACAGACGTATAAACCTTTTACAAACGAGGTTCAGTCGTGTTTTTATCACAAAACAGACGTATAAACCTTTTACAAACAAAGGTCAGTCGTGTTTTTATCACAAAACAGACGTATAAACCTTTTACAAACGAGGTTCAGTCGTGTTTTTATCACGAAACAGACGTATAAGCCTTTTACAAACGAAGGTCAGTCGTGTTTTTATCACGAAACAGACGTATAAACCTTTTACAAACGAGGTTCAGTCGCGTTTTTATCACGAAACAGACGTATAAACCTTTTACAAACGAGGTTCAGTCGTGTTTTTATCACGAAACAGACGTATAAGCCTTTTACAAACGAGGTTCAGTCGTGTTTTTATCACGAAACAGACGTATAAGCCTTTTACAAACGAGGTTCAGTCGTATTTTTATCACGAAACAGACGTATAAACCTTTTACAAACGAGGTTCAGACATGTTTTTATCACGAAACAGACGTATAAACCTTTTACAAACGAAGGTCAGTCGTGTTTTTATCACGAAACAGACGTATAAGCCTTTTACAAACGAGGTTCAGTCGCGTTTTTATCACGAAACAGACGTATAAACCTTTTACAAACGAGGTTCAGTCGTGTTTTTATCACGAAACAGACGTATAAGCCTTTTACAAACGAGGTTCAGTCGTGTTTTTATCACGAAACAGACGTATAAACCTTTTACAAACGAGGTTCAGTCGTGTTTTTATCACGAAACAGACGTATAAGCCTTTTACAAACGAGGTTCAGTCGTGTTTTTATCACGAAACAGACGTATAAACCTTTTACAAACGAGGTTCAGTCGTGTTTTTATCACGAAACAGACGTATAAACCTTTTACAAACGAGGTTCAGTCGTGTTTTTATCACGAAACAGACGTATAAGCCTTTTACAAACGAGGTTCAGTCATGTTTTATCACGAAACAGACGTATAAACCTTTTACAAACGAGGTTCAGTCGTGTTTTTATCACGAAACAGACGTATAAACCTTTTACAAACGAGGTTCAGTCGTGTTTTTATCACGAAACAGACGTATAAACCTTTTACAAACGAGGTTCAGTCGTGTTTTTATCACGAAACAGACGTATAAGCCTTTTACAAACGAGGTTCAGTCATGTTTTTATCACGAAACAGACGTATAAACCTTTTACAAACGAGGTTCAGTCGTGTTTTTATCACGAAACAGACGTATAAACCTTTTACAAACGAGGTTCAGTCGTGTTTTTATCACGAAACAGACGTATAAACCTTTTACAAACGAGGTTCAGTCGTGTTTTTATCACGAAACAGACGTATAAACCTTTTACAAACGAGGTTCAGTCGTGTTTTTATCACAAAACAGACGTATAAACCTTTTACAAACGAGGTTCAGTCGTGTTTTTATCACGAAACAGACGTATAAACCTTTTACAAACGAGGTTCAGTCGCGTTTTTATCACGAAACAGACGTATAAACCTTTTACAAACGAGGTTCAGTCATGTTTTTATCACAAAACAGACGTATAAGCCTTTTACAAACGAGGTTCAGTCATGTTTTTATCACGAAACAGACGTATAAACCTTTTACAAACGAGGTTCAGTCGTGTTTTTATCACGAAACAGACGTATAAACCTTTTACAAACGAGGTTCAGTCGCATTTTTATCACGAAACAGACGTATAAGCCTTTTACAAACGAGGTTCAGTCGTGTTTTTATAACGAAACAGACGTATAAACCTTTTACAAACGAGGTTCAGTCGTGTTTTTATCACGAAACAGACGTATAAACCTTTTACAAACGAGGTTCAGTCATGTTTTTATCACAAAACAGACGTATAAACCTTTTACAAACGAGGTTCAGTCATGTTTTTATCACGAAACAGACGTATAAACCTTTTACAAACGAGGTTCAGTCGTGTTTTTATCACGAAACAGACGTATAAACCTTTTACAAACGAGGTTCAGTCATGTTTTTATCACGAAACAGACGTATAAACCTTTTACAAACGAGGTTCAGTCGTGTTTTTATCACGAAACAGACGTATAAACCTTTTACAAACGAAGGTCAGTCGTGTTTTTATCACGAAACAGACGTATAAACCTTTTACAAACGAGGTTCAGTCATGTTTTTATCACGAAACAGACGTATAAGCCTTTTACAAACGAGGTTCAGTCATGTTTTTATCACGAAACAGACGTATAAACCTTTTACAAACGAGGTTCAGTCGTGTTTTTATCACGAAACAGACGTATAAGCCTTTTACAAACGAGGTTCAGTCATGTTTTTATCACGAAACAGACGTATAAACCTTTTACAAACAAGGTTCAGTCGTGTTTTTATCACGAAACAGACGTATAAACCTTTTACAAACAAGGTTCAGTCGTGTTTTTATCACGAAACAGACGTATAAACCTTTTACAAACGAGGTTCAGTCGTGTTTTTATAACAAAACAGACGTATAAGCCTTTTACAAACGAGGTTCAGTCGTGTTTTTATCACGAAACAGACGTATAAACCTTTTACAAACGAGGTTCAGTCGCGTTTTTATAACGAAACAGACGTATAAGCCTTTTACAAACGAGGTTCAGTCATGTTTTTATCACGAAACAGACGTATAAGCCTTTTACAAACGAGGTTCAGTCGTGTTTTTATCACGAAACAGACGTATAAACCTTTTACAAACGAGGTTCAGTCGTGTTTTTATCACGAAACAGACGTATAAACCTTTTACAAACGAGGTTCAGTCGTGTTTTTATCACAAAACAGACGTATAAACCTTTTACAAACAAAGGTCAGTCGTGTTTTTATCACAAAACAGACGTATAAACCTTTTACAAACGAGGTTCAGTCGTGTTTTTATCACTAAACAGACGTATAAACCTTTTACAAACGAGGTTCAGTCGTGTTTTTATCGCGAAACAGACGTATAAACCTTTTACAAACGAGGTTCAGTCGCGTTTTTATCACGAAACAGACGTATAAACCTTTTACAAACGAGGTTCAGTCGTGTTTTTATCACGAAACAGACGTATAAACCTTTTACAAACGAGGTTCAGTCGTGTTTTTATCACGAAACAGACGTATAAACCTTTTACAAACGAGGTTCAGTCGTGTTTTTATCACGAAACAGACGTATAAGCCTTTTACAAACGAGGTTCAGTCGTATTTTTATCACGAAACAGACGTATAAACCTTTTACAAACGAGGTTCAGACATGTTTTTATCACGAAACAGACGTATAAACCTTTTACAAACGAGGTTCAGTCATGTTTTTATCACGAAACAGACGTATAAACCTTTTACAAACGAGGTTCAGTCATGTTTTTATCACGAAACAGACGTATAAACCTTTTACAAACGAGGTTCAGTCATGTTTTTATCACGAAACAGACGTGTAAACCTTTTACAAACGAAGGTCAGTCGTGTTTTTATCACGAAACAGACGTATAAACCTTTTACAAACGAGGTTCAGTCGTGTTTTTATCACGAAACAGACGTATAAGCCTTTTACAAACGAGGTTCAGTCGTGTTTTTATCACGAAACAGACGTATAAACCTTTTACAAACGAGGTTCAGTCGTGTTTTTATCACGAAACAGACGTATAAACCTTTTACAAACGAGGTTCAGTCGTGTTTTTATCACGAAACAGACGTATAAACCTTTTACAAACGAGGTTCAGTCGTGTTTTTATCACGAAACAGACGTATAAGCCTTTTACAAACGAGGTTCAATCGTGTTTTTATCACGAAACAGACGTATAAACCTTTTACAAACGAGGTTCAGTCGTGTTTTTATCACGAAACAGACGTATAAGCCTTTTACAAACGAGGTTCAGTCGCGTTTTTATCACGAAACAGACGTATAAACCTTTTACAAACGAGGTTCAGTCGTGTTTTTATCACGAAACAGACGTATAAACCTTTTACAAACGAGGTTCAGTCGTGTTTTTATCACGAAACAGACGTATAAACCTTTTACAAACGAGGTTCAGTCGTGTTTTTATCACGAAACAGACGTATAAACCTTTTACAAACGAGGTTCAGTCATGTTTTTATCACGAAACAGACGTATAAACCTTTTACAAACGAGGTTCAGTCGTGTTTTTATCACGAAACAGACGTATAAGCCTTTTACAAACGAGGTTCAGTCGTGTTTTTATCACGAAACAGACGTATAAACCTTTTACAAACGAGGTTCAGTCGTGTTTTTATCACAAAACAGACGTATAAACCTTTTACAAACGAGGTTCAGTCATGTTTTTATCACGAAACAGACGTATAAACCTTTTACAAACAAAGGTCAGTCGTGTTTTTATCACGAAACAGACGTATAAACCTTTTACAAACGAGGTTCAGTCATGTTTTTATCACAAAACAGACGTATAAACCTTTTACAAACGAGGTTCAGTCATGTTTTTATCACGAAACAGACGTATAAGCCTTTTACAAACGTGGTTCAGTCATGTTTTTATCACGAAACAGACGTATAAACCTTTTACAAACGAGGTTCAGTCGTGTTTTTATTACAAAACAGACGTATAAACCTTTTACAAACGAGGTTCAGTCATGTTTTTATCACGAAACAGACGTATAAACCTTTTACAAACGAGGTTCAGTCGTGTTTTTATCACGAAACAGACGTATAAACCTTTACAAACGAGGTTCAGTCGTGTTTTTATCACGAAACAGACGTATAAACCTTTTACAAACGAGGTTCAGTCATGTTTTTATCACGAAACAGACGTATAAGCCTTTTACAAACGAGGTTCAGTCATGTTTTTATCACGAAACAGACGTATAAGCCTTTTACAAACGTGGTTCAGTCATGTTTTTATCACGAAACAGACGTATAAACCTTTTACAAACGAGGTTCAGTCGTGTTTTTATCTCGAAACAGACGTATAAACCTTTTACAAACAAAGGTCAGTCGTGTTTTATCACGAAACAGACGATAAACCTTTTACAAACGAGGTTCAGTCGTGTTTTATCACGAAACAGACGTATAAGCCTTTTACAAACGAGGTTCAGTCGTGTTTTTATCACGAAACAGACGTATAAACCTTTTACAAACGAGGTTCAGTCGTGTTTTTATCACGAAACAGACGTATAAGCCTTTTACAAACGAGGTTCAGTCGTGTTTTTATCACGAAACAGACGTATAAACCTTTTACAAACGAGGTTCAGTCGCATTTTTATCACGAAACAGACGTATAAACCTTTTACAAACGAGGTTCAGTCATGTTTTTATCACGAAACAGACGTATAAACCTTTTACAAACGAGGTTCAGTCGTGTTTTTATCACGAAACAGACGATAAACCTTTTACAAACGAGGTTCAGTCGTGTTTTTATCACGAAACAGACGTATAAACCTTTTACAAACGAGGTTCAGTCGTGTTTTTATCACGAAACAGACGTATAAACCTTTTACAAACGAGGTTCAGTCGTGTTTTTATCACAAAACAGGCGTATAAACCTTTTACAAACGAGGTTCAGTCGTGTTTTTATCACGAAACAGACGTATAAACCTTTACAAACGAGGTTCAGTCGTGTTTTTATCACGAAACAGACGTATAAACCTTTTACAAACGAGGTTCAGTCATGTTTTTATCACAAAACAGACGTATAAGCCTTTTACAAACGAGGTTCAGTCATGTTTTTATCACGAAACAGACGTATAAGCCTTTTACAAACGAGGTTCAGTCGTGTTTTTATCACGAAACAGACGTATAAACCTTTTACAAACGAGGTTCAGTCGTGTTTTTATCACAAAACAGACGTATAAACCTTTTACAAACGAGGTTCAGTCGCGTTTTTATCACGAAACAGACGTATAAACCTTTTACAAACGAGGTTCAGTCATGTTTTTATCACGAAACAGACGTATAAGCCTTTTACAAACGAGGTTCAGTCATGTTTTTATCACGAAACAGACGTATAAACCTTTTACAAACGAGGTTCAGTCATGTTTTTATCACGAAACAGACGTATAAACCTTTACAAACGAGGTTCAGTCGTGTTTTTATCACGAAACAGACGTATAAACCTTTTACAAACGAGGTTCAGTCGTGTTTTTATCACGAAACAGACGTATAAACCTTTTACAAACGAGGTTCAGTCGTTTTTATCACGAAACAGACGTATAAACCTTTACAAACGAGGTTCAGTCGTGTTTTTATCACGAAACAGACGTATAAACCTTTTACAAACGAGAGGTTCAGTCATGTTTTTATCACGAAACAGACGTATAAACCTTTTACAAACGAGGTTCAGTCATGTTTTTATCACGAAACAGACGTATAAACCTTTTACAAACGAGGTTCAGTCATGTTTTTATCACGAAACAGACGTATAAACCTTTTACAAACGAGGTTCAGTCGCGTTTTTATCACGAAACAGACGTATAAACCTTTTACAAACGAGGTTCAGTCGTGTTTTTATCACGAAACAGACGTATAAACCTTTTACAAACGAGGTTCAGTCGTGTTTTTATCACGAAACAGACGTATAAACCTTTTACAAACGAGGTTCAGTCATGTTTTTATCACAAAACAGACGTATAAGCCTTTTACAAACGAGGTTCAGTCATGTTTTTATCACAAAACAGACGTATAAACCTTTTACAAACGAGGTTCAGTCATGTTTTTATCACAAAACAGACGTATAAACCTTTTACAAACGAGGTTCAGTCATGTTTTTATCACAAAACAGACGTATAAACCTTTTACAAACGAAGGTCAGTCATGTTTTTATCACAAAACAGACGTATAAACCTTTTACAAACGAGGTTCAGTCGTGTTTTTATCACGAAACAGACGTATAAACCTTTTACAAACGAGGTTCAGTCATGTTTTTATCACGAAACAGACGTATAAACCTTTTACAAACGAGGTTCAGTCGTGTTTTTATCACGAAACAGACGTATAAACCTTTTACAAACGCGAGGTTCAGTCGTGTTTTTATCACGAAACAGACGTATAAACCTTTTACAAACGAGGTTCAGTCATGTTTTTATCACAAAACAGACGTATAAGCCTTTTACAAACGAGGTTCAGTCATGTTTTTATCACGAAACAAACGTATAAGCCTTTTACAAACGAGGTTCAGTCGTGTTTTTATCACGAAACAGACGTATAAACCTTTTACAAACGAAGGTCAGTCGCATTTTTATCACGAAACAGACGTATAAGCCTTTTACAAACGAGGTTCAGTCATGTTTTTATCACAAAACAGACGTATAAACCTTTTACAAACGAGGTTCAGTCGTGTTTTTATCACGAAACAAACGTATAAACCTTTTACAAACGAGGTCCAGTCGTGTTTTTATCACGAAACAGACGTATAAACCTTTTACAAACGAAGGTCAGTCGTGTTTTTATCACGAAACAGACGTATAAACCTTTTACAAACGAGGTTCAGTCATGTTTTTTATCATGAAACAGACGTATAAACCTTTTACAAACGAGGTTCAGTCGTGTTTTTATCACAAAACAGACGTATAAGCCTTTTACAAACGAGGTTCAGTCATGTTTTTATCACGAAACAGACGTATAAACCTTTTACAAACGAGGTTCAGTCGCGTTTTTATAACGAAACAGACGTATAAACCTTTTACAAACGAGGTTCAGTCGTGTTTTTATCACAAAACAGACGTATAAACCTTTTACAAACGAGGTTCAGTCGTGTTTTTATCACGAAACAGACGTATAAACCTTTTACAAACAAAGGTCAGTCGTTTTTATCACGAAACAGACGTATAAACCTTTACAAACGAGGTTCAGTCGTGTTTTTATCACGAAACAGACGTATAAACCTTTTACAAACGAGGTTCAGTCATGTTTTTATCACGAAACAGACGATAAACCTTTTACAAACAAAGGTCAGTCGTGTTTTTATCACGAAACAGACGTATAAACCTTTTACAAACGAGGTTCAGTCGTGTTTTTATCACGAAACAGACGTATAAACCTTTACAAACGAGGTTCAGTCGTGTTTTTATCACGAAACAGACGCGTATAAACCTTTTACAAACGAGGTTCATGTTTTTATCACGAAACAGACGTATAAGCCTTTTACAAACGAGGTTCAGTCGCGTTTTTATCACGAAACAGACGTATAAGCCTTTTACAAACGAGGTTCAGTCATGTTTTTATCACGAAACAGACGTATAAACCTTTTACAAACGAGGTTCAGTCGTGTTTTTATCACGAAACAGACGTATAAACCTTTTACAAACGAGGTTCAGTCGTGTTTTTATCACGAAACAAACGTATAAACCTTTTACAAACGAGGTTCAGTCGTGTTTTTATAACGAAACAGACGTATAAGCCTTTTACAAACGAGGTTCAGTCGTGTTTTTATCACGAAACAGACGTATAAGCCTTTTACAAATGAGGTTCAGTCGTGTTTTTATCACGAAACAGACGTATAAGCCTTTTACAAACGAGGTTCAGTCGTGTTTTTATCACGAAACAGACGTATAAACCTTTTACAAACGAAGGTCAGTCATGTTTTTATCACGAAACAGACGTATAAACCTTTTACAAACGAGGTTCAGTCGTGTTTTTATAACGAAACAGACGTATAAGCCTTTTACAAACGAGGTTCAGTCGTGTTTTTATCACGAAACAGACGTATAAGCCTTTTACAAACGAGGTTCAGTCGTGTTTTTATCACGAAACAGACGTATAAGCCTTTTACAAACGAGGTTCAGTCGTGTTTTTATCACGAAACAGACGTATAAACCTTTTACAAACGAGGTTCAGTCGTGTTTTTATCACGAAACAAACGTATAAACCTTTTACAAACGAAGGTCAGTCGCATTTTTATCGCGAAACAGACGTATAAACCTTTTACAAACGAGGTTCAGTCGCGTTTTTATAACGAAACAGACGTATAAGCCTTTTACAAACGAGGTTCAGTCGTGTTTTTATCACGAAACAGACGTATAAGCCTTTTACAAACAAGGTTCAGTCATGTTTTTATCACGAAACAGACGTATAAACCTTTTACAAACGAGGTTCAGTCGTGTTTTTATCACGAAACAGACGTATAAACCTTTTACAAACGAGGTTCAGTCGTGTTTTTATCACGAAACAGACGTATAAACCTTTTACAAACGAGGTTCAGTCGTGTTTTTATCTCGAAACAGACGTATAAACCTTTTACAAACGAGGTTCAGTCGTGTTTTTATCTCGAAACAGACGTATAAACCTTTTACAAACGAGGTTCAGTCGTGTTTTTATCACGAAACAGACGTATAAACCTTTTACAAACAAAGGTCAGTCGTGTTTTTATCACGAAACAGACGTATAAACCTTTTACAAACGAGGTTCAGTCGTGTTTTTATCACGAAACAGACGTATAAACCTTTTACAAACGAAGGTCAGTCATGTTTTTATCACGAAACAGACGTATAAACCTTTTACAAACGAGGTTCAGTCGTGTTTTTATCACGAAACAGACGTATAAACCTTTTACAAACGAGGTTCAGTCGTGTTTTTATCACGAAACAGACGTATAAACCTTTTACAAACGAGGTTCAGTCATGTTTTTATCACAAAACAGACGTATAAACCTTTTACAAACAAAGGTCAGTCGTGTTTTTATCACGAAACAGACGTATAAACCTTTTACAAACGAGGTTCAGTCGTGTTTTTATCACGAAACAGACGTATAAACCTTTTACAAACGAGGTTCAGTCATGTTTTTATCACGAAACAGACGATAAGCCTTTTACAAACGAGGTTCAGTCGTGTTTTTATCACGAAACAGACGTATAAACCTTTTACAAACGAGGTTCAGTCATGTTTTTATCACGAAACAGACGTATAAACCTTTTACAAACGAGGTTCAGTCATGTTTTTATCACGAAACAGACGTATAAGCCTTTTACAAACGAGGTTCAGTCGTGTTTTTATCACGAAACAGGCGTATAAACCTTTTACAAGCGAGGTTCAGTCGTGTTTTTATCACGAAACAGACGTATAAACCTTTTACAAACGAGGTTCAGTCGTGTTTTATCACGAAACAGACGTATAAACCTTTTACAAACAAAGGTCAGTCGTGTTTTTATCACGAAACAGACGTATAAACCTTTTACAAACGAGGTTCAGTCGTGTTTTTATCACGAAACAGACGTATAAACCTTTTACAAACGAGGTTCAGTCGTGTTTTTATCACGAAACAGACGTATAAACCTTTTACAAACGAGGTTCAGTCATGTTTTTATCACGAAACAGACGTATAAGCCTTTTACAAACGAGGTTCAGTCGTGTTTTTATCACGAAACAGACGTATAAACCTTTTACAAACGAGGTTCAGTCGTGTTTTTATCACGAAACAGACGTATAAACCTTTTACAAACGAGGTTCAGTCATGTTTTTATCACGAAACAGACGTATAAACCTTTTACAAACGAGGTTCAGTCATGTTTTTATCACGAAACAGACGTATAAACCTTTTACAAACGAGGTTCAGTCGTGTTTTTATCACGAAACAGACGTATAAACCTTTTACAAACGAGGTTCAGTCATGTTTTTATCACGAAACAGACGTATAAACCTTTTACAAACGAGGTTCAGTCATGTTTTTATCACGAAACAGACGTATAAACCTTTTACAAACAAGGTCCAGTCGTGTTTTTATCACGAAACAGACGTATAAACCTTTTACAAACGAGGTTCAGTCGTGTTTTTATCACGAAACAGACGTATAAACCTTTTACAAACGAGGTTCAGTCGTGTTTTTATCACGAAACAGACGTATAAGCCTTTTACAAATGAGGTTCAGTCGTGTTTTTATCACGAAACAGACGTATAAGCCTTTTACAAACGAGGTTCAGTCGTGTTTTTATCACGAAACAAACGTATAAACCTTTTACAAACGAGGTTCAGTCGTGTTTTTATCACGAAACAAACGTATAAACCTTTTACAAACGAGGTTCAGTCGTGTTTTTATAACGAAACAGACGTATAAGCCTTTTACAAACGAGGTTCAGTCGTGTTTTTATCACGAAACAGACGTATAAACCTTTTACAAACGAGGTTCAGTCGTGTTTTTATCACGAAACAGACGTATAAGCCTTTTACAAACGAGGTTCAGTCGTGTTTTTATCACGAAACAGACGTATAAACCTTTTACAAACGAGGTTCAGTCGTGTTTTTATCACGAAACAAACGTATAAACCTTTACAAACGAGGTCAGTCATTTTTATCACGAAACAGACGATAAACCTTTTACAAACGAGGTTCAGTCGTTTTTATAACAAAACAGACGTATAAGCCTTTTACAAACGAGGTTCAGTCGTTTTTATCACGAAACAGACGTATAAACCTTTTACAAACGAGGTTCAGTCGTGTTTTTATCTAAACAGACGTATAAACCTTTTACAAACGAGGTTCAGTGTTTTTATCTCGAAACAGACGTATAAACCTTTTACAAACGAGGTTCAGTCGTGTTTTTATCTCGAAACAGACGTATAAGCCTTTTACAAACGAGGTTCAGTCGTGTTTTTATCACGAAACAGACGTATAAACCTTTTACAAACAAAGGTCAGTCGTGTTTTTATCACGAAACAGACGTATAAACCTTTTACAAACGAGGTTCAGTCGTGTTTTTATCACGAAACAGACGTATAAACCTTTTACAAACGAGGTTCAGTCGTGTTTTTATCACGAAACAGACGTATAAACCTTTTACAAACGAAGGTCAGTCATGTTTTTATCACGAAACAGACGTATAAACCTTTTACAAACGAGGTTCAGTCGTGTTTTTATCACGAAACAGACGTATAAACCTTTTACAAACGAGGTTCAGTCGTGTTTTTATCACGAAACAGACGTATAAACCTTTTACAAACGAGGTTCAGTCATGTTTTTATCACAAAACAGACGTATAAACCTTTTACAAACAAAGGTCAGTCGTGTTTTTATCACGAAACAGACGTATAAACCTTTTACAAACGAGGTTCAGTCGTGTTTTTATCACGAAACAGACGTATAAACCTTTTACAAACGAGGTTCAGTCATGTTTTTATCACGAAACAGACGTATAAGCCTTTTACAAACGAGGTTCAGTCATGTTTTTATCACGAAACAGACGTATAAACCTTTTACAAACGAGGTTCAGTCATGTTTTTATCACGAAACAGACGTATAAGCCTTTTACAAACGAGGTTCAGTCGTGTTTTTATCACGAAACAGACGTATAAACCTTTTACAAACGAGGTTCAGTCGTGTTTTTATCACTAAACAGACGTATAAACCTTTTACAAACGAGGTTCAGTCGTGTTTTTATCAGAAACAGACGTATAAACCTTTTACAAACAAAGGTCAGTCGTGTTTTTATCACGAAACAGACGTATAAACCTTTTACAAACGAGGTTCAGTCGTGTTTTTATCACGAAACAGACGTATAAACCTTTTACAAACGAGGTTCAGTCGTGTTTTTATCACGAAACAGACGTATAAACCTTTTACAAACGAGGTTCAGTCATGTTTTTATCACGAAACAGACGTATAAGCCTTTTACAAACGAGGTTCAGTCGTGTTTTTATCACGAAACAGACGTATAAACCTTTTACAAACGAGGTTCAGTCATGTTTTTATCACGAAACAGACGTATAAGCCTTTTACAAACGAGGTTCAGTCGTGTTTTTATCACGAAACAGACGTATAAGCCTTTTACAAACGAGGTTCAGTCATGTTTTTATCACGAAACAGACGTATAAACCTTTTACAAACGAGGTTCAGTCGTGTTTTTATCACGAAACAGACGTATAAACCTTTTACAAACGAGGTTCAGTCGTGTTTTTATCACGAAACAGACGTATAAGCCTTTTACAAACGAGGTTCAGTCATGTTTTTATCACGAAACAGACGTATAAACCTTTTACAAACGAGGTTCAGTCATGTTTTTATCACGAAACAGACGTATAAACCTTTTACAAACGAGGTTCAGTCATGTTTTTATCACGAAACAGACGTATAAGCCTTTTACAAACGAGGTTCAGTCGTGTTTTTATCACGAAACAGACGTATAAACCTTTTACAAACGAGGTTCAGTCGTGTTTTTATCACGAAACAGACGTATAAACCTTTTACAAACGAGGTTCAGTCGTGTTTTTATCACGAAACAGACGTATAAACCTTTTACAAACAAAGGTCAGTCGTGTTTTTATCACGAAACAGACGTATAAACCTTTTACAAACGAGGTTCAGTCGTGTTTTTATCACGAAACAGACGTATAAACCTTTTACAAACGAGGTTCAGTCGTGTTTTATCACAAAACAGGCGTATAAGCCTTTTACAAACGAGGTTCAGTCATGTTTTTATCACGAAACAGACGTATAAGCCTTTTACAAGCGAGGTTCAGTCGTGTTTTTATCACGAAACAGACGTATAAACCTTTTACAAACGCGAGGTTCAGTCATGTTTTTATCACGAAACAGACGTATAAGCCTTTTACAAACGAGGTTCAGTCGTGTTTTTATCACGAAACAGACGTATAAGCCTTTTACAAACGAGGTTCAGTCATGTTTTTATCACGAAACAGACGTATAAGCCTTTTACAAACGAGGTTCAGTCGCGTTTTTATCACGAAACAGACGTATAAACCTTTTACAAACGAGGTTCAGTCGCGTTTTTATCACGAAACAGACGTATAAGCCTTTTACAAACGAGGTTCAGTCATGTTTTTATCACGAAACAGACGTATAAACCTTTTACAAACGAGGTTCAGTCATGTTTTTATCACGAAACAGACGTATAAACCTTTTACAAACGAGGTTCAGTCATGTTTTTATCACGAAACAGACGTATAAGCCTTTTACAAACGAGGTTCAGTCGTGTTTTTATCACGAAACAGACGTATAAACCTTTTACAAACGAGGTTCAGTCGTGTTTTTATTATGAAACTGAGGAAGTGTGACTCTAAGACTATTACTACTAATATTAAGATATTTACTCTTATGTCGTTCTTTATGAACATCACATTATGTCAGACTCTGAGCTCTTCGTCTGGATGAAGGTGTGAGGGTCAGAGGCAGCACTCACCGAGCTCGTAGCAGGCGCTGGTGTCCAACTGCAGGTTTTGTTCTGAAGCCACGCTCCTGTCCACCTCCTTCCCGTTCACCAGCGTCTTCAGCTCCTGCAGCACATCACACACCTGCCTTTACTCTTTCACTCTTTCACTTTCCTTTAGGTTTTTAGTGGCAGCCGAAGAACAGAAAAACACCTGAGCCTACGATAAAAAGACTCCTGAAATGAAGAAAGTGATCAATGGGAGTTTGGTTTCGAGGACTGGAGACTTTTGTGTTCATCCTGTGATTTAAAAAAGTGCATTTAAAATGTTTTGGAGATTTAAAGGCACTGAGGCTTTGTCAAATTCAAAGTAACACATTGAATATTTATTTATGTCAGGTTTAATCATTGAACAAAACATTTCTTTTGGCGAATCATCACTGAACTGACGACTTCTCGTTTCGTTTTTACTCACCCAATCCTCGGGGGTGTCTTTGGCGCACAGCCCTGACTGAGCGTCGCCAAAGTTACTGAAAGTGATTGTTTCCTGTAAAAACCAAAACAGATTTAAAAAAGAGTTAAAGAGTGCTAAATGAAATGAACTAAAGTCTGTGGAAACATAAGTCGTAACTTCTTAAATAAAAAAGTGAGTGTAAAAGCAGTGAGTCCTCACCAGAGCAGAGTCCTGCGACCTGACGCCGACAACGACCGAACACTGCAGCGGAGCTCCGTTCTGAACCAGAGACTGACAGGTCAAGTCTGGGAGGGGTCCGACTCCAGAGCCTTCTCCCTCAAACTCTGAGGTCAAAGGGCAAGAGTCAGTCACAATTTACACACGACTCTGGTCAGAGAAAAGTGCCTCCTTTTACAAAAAAGACAAATAAAAACTATACTACGACTAAAAACACTTCTGTGCTGACCTTGCTCGGTGACCTCGGCGCTCAGTGCGTTCAGGACCGGGGTCACCACACACACGTTCTCCTGAGGCTCGTTGGTGAAGAAATCAGAGAAACACATGTAGAGCTGTCCGTCCTGCTCCTCCATCTGCAAACAGAGCACAGCAACACCATCAGGACAGCCCCTACTGCACAGGTAAAACATTTATATGTAAGAATAAAGGGATGGATAAACGTGTGTAAAACTACAAAACTAAACCATTAATAACAATCTTTATAACCTAATGGTGCTTATTAATGTAGGAGTAATGCTTTGTACTTGTCCTCATTATACTGTTCTTGATTTAAACAATCATTTATCAATTATTTTTGATTGACCCGATTATTAAATAATATTATTTGACTCTGGTGTTGAAAACAACACCTGTGGGGTCGTGTGTCACTGTGGGACAAGACGCTCGGCGAGGGTCCTAAAGCTGCACCAGGTTCTCAGACGGAGCGTCCTGCAGGACACTCTCAGTTCTCTGACTCACAGACGTTAGTTCAACCGCTCAGTGTCGGGAAGACTTTTACAACTGCACAAGTGTTGATTTAACTCCTCCAGACACCTGCTGGAGGTGTGTTGTCATTCTTACAGAAACTTAAAGAACACTTGAGGATCGTCTGAAGAATATTGAGGAGATTATTTTAAACAGAAGGTTTCATATCTCGGCCAAACTGGGCCAAAATAAACTTCCAACTCTCGCTTCTAGTCTTTTTTGTGATGTTTCTTTTTGTAATTCTGTTTTATTTTTCGTCCTGAGACACTCTGTGGTCGTTAAAGATCCCGAGTTAAGGTCTGAGTGAGACTCACGTAGATCCCAGAGAAGGTCTTTCCGTAGATCTTGGGTTTACAGATTTGGAAATCTTTGTTGCTTTTGGTGAAAAGTCCATCTGCAGCAAAAGCAAAAGGACAACATCAGGATTTATCTTCAATAAAACGAAGCAGGTGTCAGTTTAAAGAAGGACCCTTGAGCCCAGCTGAAGGAGAGTTTGTGAAATGTTTTAAATGTTCAGGTCTCACCCGTCAGTGGAGCCCCCAGCGTCAGGATCAGCACAAGCACCGGCAACATTTTCAACGCTGCCTTTGACTGAAAACAGATTTAAAAAATGAATGTGAAATATAAACGTAAGATGGATTTAAACAGGTTTTTGTTGGATTTGAACAGTTTTAAAAACAGTCCGTTTATACGACTCAGGATCCTCAAACAGTAAAGTTTATGTTAACGCACAAGGTGACAGCTGTATTTACTGGTAATTACCGCGTACCTACAGGATAATAACACAGGTAAAGACCAGGTGTTGACATAGCCTGGAATAACAGTAGGTTTTCTTTTTTCCTCGAATCCCTTCCTCAGAGATTGTGTGGACGGACATTGATCAAGTTTAATTTGTGTCGTAGGAACCCCTGGACCTCACTGCTGCTGCATTATTACCGAGTTATTATTATTGACTTATTACCAAGAAAAGAGACGTCTGTAAAAGCTCACAATATTACTCCTGTACTCCTAATTAAATTAAATAAATACATTTTTAGAAAAAGAAAACTTTCTCATAAATAATCCAAAGCAACAGAAAAACAGCTGATTAAAGGGAAACAGATAAAGATATTTATTGTATTTAATAGTTTTATGATGCTCACATTAATATTAATTTAAACGTGACACAATAATAAAGTTAAAGTCTTTGCTGCTGTGACAATAAAAATAGTCTTTTCTGATTTATTTATCCACAGATAATAAAAGACTGTGAATGAAAGGAGGCGACTAAAGGAGACGATGAGAGGAAGGTCTTACCTTTGACGATGAAGCGAGTGTGGTGCTGGGTTTGAGTCTGAAGCTGAAGTTCTCAGATTTATATCTCACCTGAAGAAGGGCAGGTGACATTCCTCCGTCTGTCACAAAACAAATCGGACTTATGTTGAGTAACGAGCCACAGCTGCAGGAAACGTCAGGAGTCTTTTTGTTTCTAAGTGAGCTCATCAGGGCCTGTGTGAGTCTGAGGTGGTTCTTCAGGAGGATTTACATTCTAAAGTTAAAAATAACATCCAGGCTTTCCGCTGAAACACCTGCTCTGATCTTTGTGATGCACTCGGAGGCGACGGAGCTGTCAATCACAAGACTTTAGTCATTTTGAAGGAAATGAAAGCTCAGATGAAAGATACAAGCAGCAGAAAGTTCTGTCAGTTTTCTCAGTCGCTCTGATTTAATATTTCTTAAAACTAAAAGGTCAGCTTTAGGACGTTTTTACTGAAGACAGTTATTCACCAAATCATTAAGTTTAGGTTTCAGAAGAGCCTCAGCTAAATGTAAAAACAACTTCATATAAAAATATGGTTATTTTCACCAAATCACATTTATATAAAAATAAATCTGAGCATGTGCAACATATAAAACTATTCATTTAGAATTTTAAAACCTCTTCAAATCCATCTAAAACCTGTTCAAATCCAACTAAAACCAGTTCAAATCCAACTAAAACCTGATCAAATCCAACTAAAACCTGATCAAATCCAACTAAAACCAGTTCAAATCCAACTAAAACCTGATCAAATCCATCTAAAACCTGTTCAAATCTAACTAAAACCTGATCAAATCCAAATAAAACTTGTTCAAATCAATTAAAACCCTGTTCAAATCCAACTAAATCCTGTTCAAATCCAACTAAAACCTGATCAAATCCAAATAAAACTTGTTCAAATGAATTAAAACCCTGTTCAAATCCAACGAAAACCTGTTCAAATCCAACTAAAACCTGATCATATCCATTTAAAACCTGATCAAATCCAACTAAAACCTGATCAAATCCAACTAAAACCAGTTCAAATCCAACTAAAACCTGATCAAATCCATTTAAAACCTGTTCAAATCCAACTAAAACCTGTTCAAATCCAACTTAAACTTGTTCAAATCAATTAAAAACCTGTTTAAATCCATCTAAAACTTGTTCAAATCCATCTAAAACCTGTTCAAATCCATCTAAAACCTGTTTAAATCCATCTAAAACCTGTTCTCTTGATTGTATTTCTGAGGAAAGATTGGTCCAGTTTGACTTTTTGAATAAAAGAAAAGCAGCTTCTGTCGGAGCAGAGTGGCTCTGAGACAGCGGGCAGTGCAACTTTAATTTTTGATTTAGTATTTAGTTTTGTCTTGCTCTGTGACATGACCTGTTGGTAAAGATTTGACTAACACTATTAATGATCAATACAAACCCTGCTGTGATTCACAAAACCATTTTAATAATGGGATTCCATCAAAATCAAACCATTTGCTTTGCTCTTGACTCAAGACTCAACAATGGTCCATCAGGGAGCTGTGATCGAAACCTCATCCTCTACAGACGCTGTCACAACACAAAACTGAAAGATATTTGACAGATTCAGGTTTAGACATCGAGTACCCGTCATGGAAACAAAAAAGAGGAATGGAAAAGCTTGCTCTGACTGTGAGTGTGTAATACTTATCTTCTGTTCTATAAGTAACACCTGGTGAAGAAATGCAAACAAAAACACACAAAGCCATGACAGGATTTAGAAATGCAGTTAAAGTTAGTTATAACCATTTTGTAACTGACTCAAAAAGAACGTTTTGACCCATTACTATTGTGTCTGTTTCTGTGTTTACTAGAAATATCAGATCGGACTTTATTGAGCCCACAGAGAAGGTCAGATTGTTGAGATCTTTGCTGTTCTGCTGCCACTGCCTGTGACTCACTGAACCGTTTCCATGCACAGTACAAATACCATCATTATGTGAATACTGCAGTTATCAGGTTAGTGATCATGTAAACAGCAGGATCGCATTTCTTTTATCTGAGCATGAAATATCTGATTAACACCGCGAGATATCTCGCCAATACTTCAGAATCTTTGTGCATGTAAACCTGTTAATCTGATTAATTTCATTCTTTTACAACTGTGCATGTGTCAAAAATAAAATAATATAAGACAAACCCATTGGACAAACCTCATCAAACCTCAATAAAACTCAACAAACTTCATCAAACTTCAACAAACTTCAACAAAAACCAACAAACTTCAACAAAACTCAACAAAACTCAACAAAACTCAACAAAACTCAACAAAACTCAATAAACCTCAACAAACTTCAACAAAACTCAACAAAACTCAACAAAACTCAACAAACCTCATCAAACCTCATCAAACTTCAACAAACCTCAAGAGACTTCAACAAACTTCAATAAAACTAAAAAAAAAAAATCTCAAAAACTTCAACAACCTTAAAAAAACTTCAACAGACTTCAACAAACTCAAATGAAAACTCTCCTCGACAGAGGAAGGACAGGATTGACATTTCTGAAGAGCATGTAAACGTGTCCAATCTGTTTTTTCTGATTGCTCTCAGTTTTTGGATTCTTATCGCCATGGTAACGTCTCACTGTAAATGTGGGGTGTCTTTGTCGTTCCAACATAAGTTTCTCTCACAGTGAACACATAAAGAAAGCTGAACCCTACTGAGCTGAGGCTACAGTCTGCCATGTTTACATTCATGTATAGGTTCATCAACAGGTACTGGGCCACACCTGCCTTTACCTTTGTCTCCTGTTCCAGCCTCTGATTGGTCCAAACCCCATGTTCCCCTCAGTGCACATCCTTTCTTTATACAGTAACACATTCTGTTTGTCGTTTGTTCAGGTTGTCATCTTGTTTTATGACGAATGAAGAGATAAGGCCACATTCTTTATGATGTTTGCACTGTCTTTAAGTTTTGACAGCTTCAAGGCGGGGCACCATTTTAGACAAAGAGCTTCGAAAGTCCAGAAACAAACACAAACGACAGATTCATGTCAAGACTTAAAGATTATGAAAGATGAAAAAGAAACTCATCAGTGGTACAGCACAGCAAATCCAACTAAAACCTGTTCAAATCCAAATAAAACCTGATCAAATCCAACTAAAACCTGATCAAATCCAACTAAAACCTGTTCAAATCCAACTAAAACCTGATCAAATCCAACTAAAACCTGATCAAATCCAACAAAAACCTGATCAAATCCCACTAAAACCTGATCAAATCCAACTAAAACCTGATCAAATCCAACTAAAACCTGTTCAAATCCATTTAAAACCTGATCAAATCCAACTAAAACCTGTTCAAATCCCACTAAAACCTGTTCAAATCCAATGAAAACCTGTTCAAATCCAACTAAAACCTGATCAAATCCAACTAAAACCTGATCAAATCCAAATAAAACCTGATCAAATCCAACTAAAACCTGTTCAGATCCAACTAAAACCTGTTCAAATCCAACTAAAACCTGATCAAATCTATTTAAAACCTGTTCAAATCCATCTAAAACCTGTTTAAATCCAACTAAGACCTGTTCAAATTGAACTAAGACCTGTTCAAACAAAAACTTGTTCAAATCCAACTTAAACCTTTTCAAATCCATCTAAAACCTGTTTAAATCCATCTAAAACCTGTTCTCTTGATTGTATTTCTGAGGAAAGATTGGTCCAGTTTGACTTTTTGAATAAAAGAAAAGCAGCTTCTGTCGGGGCAGAGTGGCTCTGAGACATCGGGCAGTGCAACTTTAATTTTTGATTTAGTATTTAGTTTTGTCTTGCTCTGTGACATGACCTGGTTGATAAAGACTTGACTAACACTATTAATGATCAATACAAACCCTGCTGTGATTCACAAAACCATTTTAAAAATGGGATTCCATCAAAATCAAACCCTTTGCTTTGCTCTTGACTCAAGACTCAACAATGGTCCATCAGGGAGCTGTGATCGAAACCTCATCCTCTACAGACCTGTCACAACACAAAACTGAAAGATATTTGACAGATTCAGGTTTAGACATCGAGTACCCGTCATGGAAACAAAAAAGAGGAATGGAAAAGCTTGCTCTGACTGTGAGTGTGTAATACTTATCTTCTGTTCTATAAGTAACACCTGGTGAAGAAATGCAAACAAAAACACACAAAGCCATGACAGGATTTAGAAATGCAGTTAAAGTTAGTTATAACCATTTTGTAACTGACTCAAAAAGAACGTTTTGACCCATTACTATTGTGTCTGTTTCTGTGTTTACTAGAAATATCAGATCGGACTTTATTGAGCCCACAGAGAAGGTCAGATTGTTGAGATCTTTGCTGTTCTGCTGCCACTGCCTGTGACTCACTGAACCGTTTCCATGCACAGTACAAATACCATCATTATGTGAATACTGCAGTTATCAGGTTAGTGATCATGTAAACAGCAGGATCGCATTTCTTTTATCTGAGCATGAAATATCTGATTAACACCGCGAGATATCTCGCCAATACTTCAGAATCTTTGTGCATGTAAACCTGTTAATCTGATTAATTTCATTCTTTTACAACTGTGCATGTGTCAAAAATAAAATAATATAAGACAAACCCATTGGACAAACCTCATCAAACCTCAATAAAACTCATCAAACCTCATCAAACCTCATCAAACCTCATCAAACCTCAACAAACTTCAACAAAACTCAACAAAACTCAACAAACCTCAACAAACTTCAACAAAACTCAACAAACCTCATCAAACTTCAACAAACTTCAACAAACTTCAACAAACTTCAACAAACCTCAACAAACCAACAAACTTCAACAAACTTCAACAAACCTCAACAAACCAACAAACTTCAACAAACTTCAACAAAACTCAACAAAACTCAACAAACCTCAACAAACCTCAACAAACTCAACAAACTTCAACAAACTTCAACAAACCTCAACAAACCAACAAACTTCAACAAACTTCAACAAAACTCAACAAAACTCAACAAACCTCAACAAACTTCAACAAAACTCAACAAACTTCAACAAACCTCAACAAACCTCAACAAACCTCATCAAACCTCAACAAACTTCAACAAAACTCAACAAAACTCAACAAACCTCAACAAACCTCAACAAACTTCAACAAAACTCAACAAAACTCAACAAACCTCAACAAACCTCATCAAACTTCAACAAAACTCAACAAACTTCAACAAACTTCAACAAACCTCAACAAAACTCAACAAACCTCAACAAAACTCAACAAACCTCAACAAACTTCAACAAACTTCAACAAACTTCAACAAAACTCAACAAAACTCAACAAACCTCAACAAACCTCAACAAAACTCAACAAACTTCAACAAACTTCAACAAACCTCAACAAACCAACAAACTTCAACAAACTTCAACAAAACTCAACAAAACTCAACAAACCTCAACAAACTTCAACAAAACTCAACAAACTTCAACAAACCTCAACAAACCTCAACAAACCTCAACAAAACTCAATAAACCTCAACAAACTTCAACAAACCTCAACAAACTTCAATAAATCTCAACAAACCTCAACAAACTTCAACAAAACTCAACAAACCTCAACAAAACTCATCAAACCTCAATAAAACTCAACAAACTTCATCAAACTTCAACAAACTTCAACAAACCTCAACAAAACTCATCAAACCTCAATAAAACTCAACAAACTTCATCAAACCTCAATAAACCTCAACAAACTTCAACAAACCTCAACAAACTTCAACAAAACTCAACAAACCTCAACAAAACTCAACAAACCTCAACAAAACTCAACAAACCTCAACAAACCTCAACAAAACTCAACAAAACTCAACAAACCTCAATAAACCTCAATAAACCTCAACAAAACTCAACAAACTTCAACAATCTTAAAAAAACTTCAACAGACTTCAACAAACTCAAATGAAAACTCTCCTCGACAGAGGAAGGACAGGATTGACATTTCTGAAGAGCATGTAAACGTGTCCAATCTGTTTTTTCTGATTGCTCTCAGTTTTTGGATTCTTATCGCCATGGTAACGTCTCACTGTAAATGTGGGGTGTCTTTGTCGTTCCAACATAAGTTTCTCTCACAGTGAACACATAAAGAAAGCTGAACCCTACTGAGCTGAGGCTACAGTCTGCCATGTTTACATTCATGTATAGGTTCATCAACAGGTACTGGGCCACACCTGCCTTTACCTTTGTCTCCTGTTCCAGCCTCTGATTGGTCCAAACCCCATGTTCCCATCAGTGCACATCCTTTCTTTTTACAGTAACACATTCTGTTTGTCGTTTGTTCAGGTTGTCATCTTGTTTTATGACGAATGAAGAGATAAGGCCACATTCTTTATGATGTTTGCACTGTCTTTAAGTTTTGACAGCTTCAAGGCGGGGCACCATTTTAGACAAAGAGCTTCGAAAGTCCAGAAACAAACACAAACGACAGATTCATGTCAAGACTTAAAGATTATGAAAGATGAAAAAGAAACTCATCAGTGGTACAGCACAGCAAATCCAACTAAAACCTGTTCAAATCCAAATAAAACCTGATCAAATCCAACTAAAACCTGATCAAATCCAACTAAAACCTGTTCAAATCCATTTAAAACCTGATCAAATCCAACTAAAACCTGTTCAAATCCCACTAAAACCTGTTCAAATCCAATGAAAACCTGTTCAAATCCAACTAAAACCTGATCAAATCCAACTAAAACCTGTTCAAATCCCACTAAAACCTGATCAAATCCAACTAAAACCTGATTAAATCCAACTAAAACCTGTTCAAATCCATTTAAAACCTGATCAAATCCAACTAAAACCTGTTCAAATCCCACTAAAACCTGTTCAAATCCCACTAAAACCTGATCAAATCCAACTAAAACCTGATCAAATCCAACTAAAACCTGATCAAATCCCACTAAAACCTGATCAAATCCAACTAAAACCTGTTCAAATCCCACTAAAACCTGATCAAATCCAACTAAAACCTGATCAAATCCAACTAAAACCTGTTCAAATCCAACTAAAACCTGTTCAAATCCAACTAAAACCTGTTCAAATCCCACTAAAACCTGTTCAAATCCCACTAAAACCTGATCAAATCCAACTAAAACCTGATCAAATCCAACTAAAACCTGATCAAATCCAACTGAAATCTGATCAAATCCAACTAAAACTTGTTCAAATCCAACTAAAACCAGTTCACATCCAACTAAAACCTGTTCAAATCCAAATAAAACCAGTTCAAATCCAACTAAATCCTGTGAAAATTTAAATGGTTCCCTCTTGCGTCTCCTCCTTTGTTTCCTCTTCTGTCTCCTCTCTTGTCTCCTCTTTTGTTTCCTCCTACAGTTTAGACTAAATTAGCAGAGCGCAGGGATCTGGTAGAACATAGGTCTGTGTCAGTGAGTTAAGATATGAGGGGGCGGGGCCAGTGGTGGTCTTGTAGGACAAGAGCATAGCTTTGAACTTGATGCAGGCGTCAACAGGAGCCAGTGTAACTTAGTGAAGAGAGGAGTTACGTGCGCTCTCTTCGGTTCTTTAAAGACCACTCTTGCCGCTGCATTCTGGATCATCTGCAGAGGTTTGGTTGTGCAGCAGGAGTCCAGCCAGAAGAGCATTGCAATAATCCAGTTTGGACAAGAGATTTGTCCAAGAGATTCCTGGACTAGGATTTGCGTAGAGTGCTCCAATAGGAAAGGTCTAATTTTTCTGATGTTGTAGAGGATGAATCTACAGGACCTGGTGGTGGAAACATGACTTGTGAAGTTTAGTTGATCATCAATTAGCACTCCCAGATTTCTGGCAGTGCTGGACGGTGTAATGGTTGATGAGCCTAGTTGAATGGAGAGGTTGTGGCGGGTCTTTGGGTTTGGCCGGAATCACAAACAGTTCTGTTTTTGTGAGGTTCAGCTGCAGGTGATGGTCCTTCATCCAAAGTGAGATGTCACTCAGGCCGAGACACGAGCAGAGACCGTCGGATCATCAGGTTGAAATGACAAGTGGAGTCCATGCTTCTGAATGAGCCAAGGGCAGGCCCGTTGCGACAAGGCAAGCAAACCAAGCAATTGCTTGGGGCCCCGAGCTGGTCTGGGGCCCCAGGACAACGACCGGTTAAGAATAAATGCAAGTTGCATTCTGCCAACGGTCTGCCAACGTGATCTCTGCAGCCTGGCTGGAGAGATCCAAAACCTCCTCGGCGAAAACCTCCTCGGCAGTCATGAAGAGGAATTATGCTTCAGGAAGCCAGAAGAGAAAGAAGAGAAAGGAAGAGGAGGATAAGAAAAAACAAGATAGTGGTAAGTGATAAATTACACTGAATAAAATAGCTCTACTTGTCAGTCTTGTACAAATGGTGTAATTATGCAGCAGGTTAGGCTAGCAAAAAGATGTTTATATAAGCTAACGTTACCTGCCTGACGGCAAATGCTGCTTTAATGAACAGTTAGTGCAACTTTTTTTTCGAATGGACGGAATATGGTTACTGTAATATGTTTTTTTACGGTATAAAGAAGACGCAGATCTGTTCCAGAATCACTGTTTATCGAATTTAATGACATGACAATGCTGTAGCTTTGTAATAGGTTTTGATAAAAGTGGCATAGCAAATAACATGCTATACTTTTCCACCGTGATAATCTATTTACCAAATGGGTGTTAGGAAAGGAAAACCACACAATAAATTCCATGCATCAAACATTAGCTTGGGATATTTTTAAGCAATGGTAAGCAGCTGCCTGCATCCCTTCCCTTCTAATACCAAAATATGGAAATGCTAACATTGCTAACGGTAAACTTTATAATAAGTAATAATACTGTTTGCTAACAATTAACTAAAGATTAATTAACTATCAATTTACCATCTATTAATGATTGTTATTATAAAGTGTTACCATGTTTTCTTTCTCCCTCAAGGTGCTTTGCTTAAATTTCTCAGCCCTCAGGCTCTTCCTAAGGATACCTCCACTGATGAAGGTAGAGTGAATTTCTCTCACTGAGCTGTTAGTGACCTCTTTCAATATGCTAACAGTGAAATGGTAAAACGTACTCCACCGGTAATTTCAGATTTCTTTTTTTCAATTATTTTCACAGCTACACCATCAACTTCATCTTCAACATCAACATCAACAGATGTTCTTAGTGCTGATGTTTCCTCTATAAGACAAGGTAGCACAAGCTCTATAATTATAGTTGATATCTTGCACAGCCCAGAGTTTAAACTGATAAGTGTGCTGTCATATTATTAGAAAAAAACAGTGCAAATCACTATTGAATTCCCACCAAACTGTGTAAATACCAGTCACTTTTGCCCATGGACAGTTCAGAATTTTTAATATACAGTAGTGCTGGTCATTTCTCCACTCAGACACTCACTGATGCATTCTGTATCTGAACATATGGATTATATTAATAAAAACATTATTTTTCCCCAGCTACACCGTCAATACCATCTCTCACAGTGGAAGACACTGCATCCAGAACAGAAATTGAGTCTGCACCACTTCCCAACACTGAGGTTTGCTCTACAGCTCAAGGTACCACAACCACTGTCATTATAGCGTTGTTGTATAGTTATTGTGCACTTTTTAATGTATATTCGATTTTATGGTACAGTGGTGTTTTTGCAAATGTTCAATGGTTGAAAATGCTCAAATTTCAAATATTTTTTCAAGCAGTATTTGCATGACTTGTGAAGTTTAGTTGATCATCAATTAGCACTCCCAGATTTCTGGCAGTGCTGGACGGTGTAATGGTTGATGAGCCTAGTTGAATGGAGAGGTTGTGGCGGGTCTTTGGGTTTGGCCGGAATCACAAACAGTTCTGTTTTTGTGAGGTTCAGCTGCAGGTGATGGTCCTTCATCCAAAGTGAGATGTCACTCAGGCCGAGACACGAGCAGAGACCGTCGGATCATCAGGTTGAAATGACAAGTGGAGTCCATGCTTCTGAATGAGCCAAGGGCAGGCCCGTTGCGACAAGGCAAGCAAACCAAGCAATTGCTTGGGGCCCCGAGCTGGTCTGGGGCCCCAGGACAACGACCGGTTAAGAATAAATGCAAGTTGCATTCTGCCAACGGTCTGCCAACGTGATCTCTGCAGCCTGGCTGGAGAGATCCAAAACCTCCTCGGCGAAAACCTCCTCGGCAGTCATGAAGAGGAATTATGCTTCAGGAAGCCAGAAGAGAAAGAAGAGAAAGGAAGAGGAGGATAAGAAAAAACAAGATAGTGGTAAGTGATAAATTACACTGAATAAAATAGCTCTACTTGTCAGTCTTGTACAAATGGTGTAATTATGCAGCAGGTTAGGCTAGCAAAAAGATGTTTATATAAGCTAACGTTACCTGCCTGACGGCAAATGCTGCTTTAATGAACAGTTAGTGCAACTTTTTTTTCGAATGGACGGAATATGGTTACTGTAATATGTTTTTTTACGGTATAAAGAAGACGCAGATCTGTTCCAGAATCACTGTTTATCGAATTTAATGACATGACAATGCTGTAGCTTTGTAATAGGTTTTGATAAAAGTGGCATAGCAAATAACATGCTATACTTTTCCACCGTGATAATCTATTTACCAAATGGGTGTTAGGAAAGGAAAACCACACAATAAATTCCATGCATCAAACATTAGCTTGGGATATTTTTAAGCAATGGTAAGCAGCTGCCTGCATCCCTTCCCTTCTAATACCAAAATATGGAAATGCTAACATTGCTAACGGTAAACTTTATAATAAGTAATAATACTGTTTGCTAACAATTAACTAAAGATTAATTAACTATCAATTTACCATCTATTAATGATTGTTATTATAAAGTGTTACCATGTTTTCTTTCTCCCTCAAGGTGCTTTGCTTAAATTTCTCAGCCCTCAGGCTCTTCCTAAGGATACCTCCACTGATGAAGGTAGAGTGAATTTCTCTCACTGAGCTGTTAGTGACCTCTTTCAATATGCTAACAGTGAAATGGTAAAACGTACTCCACCGGTAATTTCAGATTTCTTTTTTTCAATTATTTTCACAGCTACACCATCAACTTCATCTTCAACATCAACATCAACAGATGTTCTTAGTGCTGATGTTTCCTCTATAAGACAAGGTAGCACAAGCTCTATAATTATAGTTGATATCTTGCACAGCCCAGAGTTTAAACTGATAAGTGTGCTGTCATATTATTAGAAAAAAACAGTGCAAATCACTATTGAATTCCCACCAAACTGTGTAAATACCAGTCACTTTTGCCCATGGACAGTTCAGAATTTTTAATATACAGTAGTGCTGGTCATTTCTCCACTCAGACACTCACTGATGCATTCTGTATCTGAACATATGGATTATATTAATAAAAACATTATTTTTCCCCAGCTACACCGTCAATACCATCTCTCACAGTGGAAGACACTGCATCCAGAACAGAAATTGAGTCTGCACCACTTCCCAACACTGAGGTTTGCTCTACAGCTCAAGGTACCACAACCACTGTCATTATAGCGTTGTTGTATAGTTATTGTGCACTTTTTAATGTATATTCGATTTTATGGTACAGTGGTGTTTTTTGCAAATGTTCAATGGTTGAAAATGCTCAAATTTCAAATATTTTTTCAAGCAGTATTTGCATTGTAAACATTTTTTATTTATGTAGAGTATATGCAACAGCAGTATTTGCACTGTGAACCTTTTTATTTTTTTTTATATAAAGTGTGGGTGAACTTAAACTGTATGGCTATGCTGTGGTTCCTGTAGGCTTTGCGTGTGTGCGGGGTTGGGGGTCCATGTCCATTTTGCTTGGGGCCCCCAAATTCCTTCGAACGGCCCTGGCCAAGGGAGGTCATGTTTATGGAGAACGTTACATATCTAGCTTCTTCTGCAAAATAACTTTTGTAAAACTTATATTGTCCAAACACTTGAGTGAAATGCAATTCTTAAAAGGAACTAACTGACATGCCAATTCCATTTTAGTTTTTCAGCTGCGGCCTGCTTTTAGTTTTCTTTTTGTTTATTTCCAGACAGGCACGTGACCGGACACCTGCAGGGACCGCGTGAGGACCCCGCTCTGTTTCTGCACATTCTGAGGACGTTAGCCCTGAAGCTAACCTCAGAAACGAGCCCAAACTGGAGCTTTCTGTGAAAGTGTGTCCGGAGTGAGACATGGCGGAGGTGAGGCTGAAGCAGGAGCCGCAGAACAGGTGAGGTCCGAGCCGTTAGAGGGCGCTTTAATCCGGGACTCCCGTCAGATAAACACCTGCTGAGTTTAAATCAGCGCTGTTTTCAGGCTCAGCTCTGCTTTTTAACAACAACTAACGGTGTGTTTGAGTGTTTGTGTGTTTGAGGTGAATTCGGCTTGTGTTGAGTCCTGACAGAACATTTAACAGGACCGGGATAAGGCTTTTCCCACACTTTTACTTGACATTATTAACATGTGTTTCTCTGTGTCTCAGTCAAACCGAGGATGATTAGGGAAACATACTCGGATCAAGAAGGATGCAGGGGAGGTAAGACATCTTCATTCATTTAGTCATTTCTTTCAGTTTCATTCCTGCTGCTTTGTGTGTGAAGCTTATACAGAAACCCTGTATTTTTCTTCTTAAACTCATGTTCCAATAATATTAGTAAAAAATGTAGTTTAAGGACACTGCTGCAGAGAAATGAAATGAAATTCCTCTCTAGGGCTGAGCAACATTACAAAAACATTAAACCTCAACATTTTATTTCCCAACACTGACATAAAAAGGTCATTTAAATGTATTTTTTTTTTCCTGCCCAGTGCTCAAACACAAAATAACAACAGCAGCACCTTCAGCGTTTTACTTCTGTCTGTTTCCTTTGGCCAGGTATAATATCATTTACATTACATTAGATTTGGTCATTTAGCAGACGCTCTCCAGTGTTATTTACACGCCACACAATAAGCACAGACAACAGGCTGGTCTTAGCGGTACAGCGGGTAATAGGCCCCTTTCTGGGGGTTATTAGAGCTGTTGAACTGGGACCTGTACTCTGATGGGGTTCATGTTCTCTTTGTGAGTCTGGGCTGTTCATTTTGCAGGAGGTTAGTGTAATTTAGTGTTTTTCCTCATGTTCACGCTCTCCCACATGAGTCTGTGATTGGTCGTTTAGTGATGACTCCGCCTGTTTCACATGAACACGCTCTCACTCCAGAGAAACCCAGGGTTAACTCTAGAGTTCATGAGCCACTGATCCAGGGATTGTTCGGTTTAGTCTAAACTGTAGGAGAGAACTGTCTGGGGTAACTGGCTTTGGTTTCAGTCACAGAGCTGGAGCTGTGGTGCATTTACAGACGCATTACATTTAGACAAAGCTGTAACTCCACTAAAAGTAACATGCCAGACTTCTTCTCCGTCAACTGTGTTGTCAGAGGCTGTCAGCGCTAGAATGCAGACTTTTTTGAGTTCTGTTAATGCGTGTCCTCCTCTCGTTGCTGAAATTGAACGTTCTAATTGGCTTTCTCTATCCTTTGCTTTGAAGTTGGCTGCAGTCAAAAAGAAGTTGGTTCCAAAAACACAGAGGCCCTTTACATTAAAGCGGAGCCAGAGCTGAGCATCAAACAGGAAGAAGAGGACGAAGAATTCCTCAGTTTCCCACTGAATATTGTAAAAGTTGAAGACGACGAAGTCAAGTCGTGGCTGCTTCATCGAGCGACTGCGGAGATCAGAGAGGAGGCTAACGGAGCAGAAGCAGGCTGCAGCTCAGACACACACACACATTTACAGTCGGACAGCGAAGAACAGACGAGAAACTCCTCCGACACCGACGACTCCTCCGACTGGGAGCCTCCAGACACTTCCACTCCACGATTAGGATCAGAGAGAAACTCCTCCGACACAGACTCTGAGGATTTAAAGACCGACAGCGACGGAAAAGGCCAAACGAAACGACACGAATGCTGTGTCTGTGAGAAGAGCTTTCGAGATAACTCGGCTTTACAAAGACACGTGCTGACTCACACCACAGAGCGACCCTTCAGCTGTTCAGTCTGCAACAAAAGCTTTACTCGAAAAGACAATCTCAACTTGCATTTGACTACTCACTCTGGAAGTAAACCGTTTAACTGCTCTTTTTGTGAGAAAAGCTTTACTCGAAAAGGCACTCTCAATCTGCATCTGGCAACTCACTCTGGAAACAGACCGTTCAGCTGCTCATTTTGTGAGAAAACCTTTGTCCGAAAAGACTCTCTGAATCTTCATCTGGCCGTTCACAACAGACAGAAACCTTTCTCCTGTTCGTTTTGTAAAAAGTGCTTCACTCGGAAAGATCATCTGAACTTACACGTAGCGGTTCACACAGGAGAGAGACCCTTCAGCTGCTCAGTTTGTGATAAAGCCTTCACCAACAAAGCTATTCTCAGGGACCATTTAAAAACTCACTCGGGAGAGAAGCCGTTTGTTTGTTCCGAATGTGGAGCCAGATTTAACCGAGAGCAGAACTTACTCCGTCACATGAGCGTTCACAGCGGAGAAAGACCCTTCAGCTGCACCGTGTGTCAGAAGACCTTTTCACGGAAAGGTTACCTGAACTCCCACATGATCATCCACACCGGAGAGAAACCCTTCAGCTGTTCCGTTTGTGGTAAATGTTTTTCCGACAGGAGCAGTGTTCGAGGTCACATGAGGACACACACGGGAGAAAAGCCCTTCAGCTGTTCGCTTTGTAACCGAGGGTTTTCGAGTAAAGCGAACGTTCAGCAGCACCTGAGGTCTCACACAAAAGAGAGAACAGTTACTGAGTCTGCGTCAGCGGCGGAGCAGAAAGAAGACGAGTCAGGGACAGCCTCAGTATGAACTCAAAAAAGATGGACAATACAGATTTGGTATTTCAAGTGATTTTTCTCTGATCATCTTTTTTTTTGACGGTGTAAATATGACCAGAACAGTATTTCAGTGTTGTGCACATAACCAATACAACACATCAAAAACTCAATATTTATAGTAAGTTTAAAGTGAAATACAAAACAGATATTTGACACTTCTCATAATTTATTCATAGTTTTTTATTAGCACTTTACCAGTGTTACAGAACATCACTGGAGTTAGGTGGGTTAAGTGTCTTGCCCAAGGACACGACGACAGTATGTGGGGGAGAGCGGGGTGCTATGATGTTTTGAGATGTTTCAAGCGGGGATGGAACTACTCACCCGCCGGTCGAAGAACGGCCGCTCTACCACTGAGCTACTGCCGCCCTTGATAAAGGACGACTGTCGGATTTTAGTGTGATCACCATGTTGCAGGTTTACACCCCCCCTCATTATCGTAGGCCTTAACCACAGCTTTCATAAACTCATTAAACGTCTACAGACTTTTTCAAACAATTTTTGTCTCAATTTTCTAATACAAATGGCTTTTTCCAAGGGATAAACGGGGCGGCAGTGGCTCAGTGGTAGAGGGGCCGTCCTTCAACCGGAAGGTAGTAGGTTCGATTCCCGCTCTCCCCACAGTTCATACTGTCGTTGTGTCCTTGGGCAAGACACTTAACCCACCTTGCTCCCGGTGTCTGTAGCACTGGTGTATGAATGTGTGTGACTGTGGAGGTGTGTTTGGAGGTGGTAGGAGAAGGTTGAGCGCCGTTTGTGTGGCAGGCCCCCTCTCTGTCTGCCCCAGGACAGGACCCTCTCTGTCTGCCCCAGGACTGGACCCTCTCTGTCTGCCCCAGGAGTGGACCCTCTCTGTCTGCCCCAGGACAGGACCCTCTCTGTCTGCCCCAGGACAGGACCCTCTCTGTCTGCCCCAGGACTGGACCCTCTCTGTCTGCCCCAGGAGTGGACCCTCTCTGTCTGCCCCAGGACTGGACCCTCTCTGTCTGCCCCAGGAGTGGATGTGTGTGAATGGGGCGAGTGGAAGCACCATGTAAAGCGTTTTGGGAGCCTGAGAAGGGTGCAGGAAAGCGCTATATAAATGCATGCCATTTACCATAAAAATCAGCCTTTAGTTTGGTCTTTTTTTCTAAAATACTATCATTATTTGTTTACTCTAGCTGTTCTTATGACACCTAAGATAAAGTCTTAAAATGATTAAATCTGTGTTTATTAGGATGTCCTTTGATGTAGGTTTGGATTTGTTTTTTATTAACTCAACACTGTAATGTTGTTTAACATCACATGAAGCCAAGTACAGATGGAATAGTTTACAAAGTATAGCAGCAAAACACATAAGAACCGCGTCTCGTCCCAGAACAGATTCTGCTGGAGAGAAGAACAAATGGCATTTTATGCAGCCCTGGTTTAGGAGTTCCTGCAGCTTGTTCTTGATACATTGGCCGAATCCAAAACCGGTTATAAGATAGCTCCTGATTCCTGTTCCTAACCACTTTTCCTTAACCTTTGTGAGCCTCGTCATGAGGTCAACAGTAAGACGTTAGGAGGTTCCTTTTTGATAAAGGAAAGGAGCTTCAGTGGTGTTTTCACATTTCCAACTCCACTAACTTCTCAACAGAAACACGAGGAGCTTAATAAAAACTACACATCCCAAAAATGGACTACAACAAGCACACCTTCTCCTCCACTGAGCAAAGCGCTGCGTTTAACTAGCCCGCTATACCAGACCGTCCTCTGGTCCCTTCCTCACAGTGAATCCCTTCTCTCGGTGATTTTGAGGACGGGCTGCAGCAGGATCTGCAGCAGGATGTGGTGTCTCGGCTCACGCGGCTGGTCCAGAACATTCAACACGTTGGACGCTGCGACCGAGAGGCCGTTTATTTCTGCTCTGTTAACTAGCGACGCTAACGTGCTGTGTAGGTTCACGTCCAGTGTTCCTCTGATTGGTTAACATTGAATGCAATCAACATGACACCAGACTAACTTTGTATAGAACAGGAAAGGTTATAAGCGGCATAAGATTTGGCTTTTCACAAATGTAAAGGAATGTGCTCAAAGTGTTTTACTGTACGGTAACAAACGTCCAAAGGTCCCCAGGCTAAACAAGGCACAGGCTCCTTACTAAAGCGGTAATTCGGACAGCTCTTAAGTTGCCGACCAGGAAATAAATCTGGGTCGAAAGAAGTTTGGACATTTTCTAATATTATAATGGTTTCGGATTCAGTTCTGAGCGGAACTCTTTTCTTGTGGGTGTCTGAGAACCATTGAGTGTATTGTCACAAATCGGAAGTGGGTGTGGTTAATAAGTAAAAGTTAGGAGTACGTTTCTTATGAAGTATGGAAAGTCTGGAAACTATGTTATTCTTCTAAACATAGTTTTATTTATTTTTTTAATCTTTGTTTTTAAATTGTTTTATTGTCTTTTGCTTTTATTTTGTAAAGCAATTTGTAATCTTGTTTTGAAAAATGCTGTACAAATATAGTATAATTACACTAAGGCACAGTAACACAGTCACATGGCTTGGGTTAAG
Source organism: Neodontobutis hainanensis (assembly GCA_024349245.1). Taxonomy (NCBI): domain Eukaryota; kingdom Metazoa; phylum Chordata; class Actinopteri; order Gobiiformes; family Odontobutidae; genus Neodontobutis; species Neodontobutis hainanensis. The sequence goes on along the minus strand of JALDNG010002294.1, from coordinate 47,157 downwards.
ATTCCAAGGGTTCTTAATTAAAGTTACATTTTAATCCCTCATGAACTTTGTGGAGATCAATTTCAGTCAATTTGCATCTGTCGTTTTTTTTTTATTCCTCTTTTTTTTAAGGGAGGAACATTTTTTGAGTGTAGCCCTGAGTTGATAACAGAACAGAACAGAATGCCTTTATTGTTTTTGAACAAAGACAGACCCAGTAAAGTGTCCTGAAAAGTACAGATAGTAATGTCTGTGAAGGTTCTCAGTCATCCAGGACGTCTTGAAGAAACAGTTTAAGTAAAAGCATCTGGACTCAGTTTTCAAGGTGAAGATGTTTCGTCTCTAATTCCAAGAGACTTTATCAATTCTGAGTTCAACTGTAAGAGAGCTGAGCTTATAGCTCTAGAGGAGTTTAACCTGAAACTAATGACCCTGCTCCATTCAGGTGCAGGGTCGTTAGTGTCATTGTTCTATTCAGGTGCTATGTTTGTCCTAGGATGAGGCTCTTTTAGGTTTAAGAACACTGTTGTAAATACCTCTCTTTCACGACTAACGACAGTGAGAGCAGAACAACCTGGTCCATCAGGTTTGGTTTCAGGTTAAGCCCCTCCCTCTAGAGATAAAGCTCAGCTCTCTTACAGTGGATCTCAGAATTGATAAAGTCTCTTGGAATTAGAGACGAAACGTCTTCACCTTGAGAACTGAGTCCAGATGCTCTCACTAACCTTTTCTTACAGATGCTAATAAAAACAGGTTTCTGTGGCGAATGGGTGAGGTCTGGGTGTGTGGTTTAGAGACAGTGGCTCAGAGGAAAAGACTGGAGCTGTAGCCGAGCTGAAGAGATGAGGACGGTCAGAGAGACAGATGAACGAGACACGAAGCTCTAAGAGAAGAAGATGAAGTGAGGAACAGATGGAGGCAGATGATTTCCTCTGAAGGAAACACTCCTGTATGTTTTTTCTGAGAACAGTAGATGGTTTCTTCGAGGATTCTTCTGACTCCTTAAGAGCAGCTGTTGTACCACAGTGATGCAGTGCAGCAGTACTCTCAATGGTTGTGCAGTGGAAGTGCACCAGAAGCTTTTGCTTAGATGGTGTTTTTGGAGAAGCCTCAGGAATGGTTTTATAGCTACAGGCACACCACTCAAAGTCTGGATTTCTCTTCTGTAGGATGTCCAAGCTTCATCCAATAATCGTTGTGTTATCAGCTAATTTTATGATAGTAGTAGATAGTAGTTGATAAGTGAGTGGATGTACACTCGTAAGTGCACTGAGCAGTTCTTTATTTCTTCATCTGTTGTAGTAAAAGGAAGTAGATGATGACTACAGATCTATCAGGAGTGGATCTGCTGCTGTCCTCTGCTGCAGTGAGAGACTCTGCTGTGTACTACTGTGCTCTGAGGCCCACAGTGACAGGAAACACCAAAACTCTGAACAAAAACCTCTGGAGCAAAGACAACACAATACTGCACTAGCTCCACTAGAGGGAGACACTCACTGTGAAGCTTCAGACTAAACACAGACGCAGCAAACCCAACTGTCACTGTCAGAAACTAAGCAGACTTCAGAAACTTCACATGAGGATCACTCAGCTGTGTTTTGGACATGTTTCCTTTAATGGCAGCACTGCTCCTGCTTTTGTTGAGTGGTAAGTCTTATTTAAACCTATGTTCACACTTTATTACATCCACTGAACACTTACTGAAGTACAGAGCAAGAAGCAGCAGGAAATATGTTTCTAACTTCTACATTCATTTGTTTTCATGTAGGAGTCAAATGTGAAGAACTCACTCCACTAAAGCCTGAGGTCCACAGTTTAGAAGGAGCCTCTGTCTCTGTGGAATACTCTTATCATAAAGAACCAGATTATTATGATTATTTCTTTTGGTATCGACAATATCCTGGAAAACCTCCAGAGTTCCTGATTTCACATTCACGAAATTATGTTTCTTTGGAAGATAAAGGACTGAAGGTTGAAGTAAAAGGAACAGAAATCCGTCTGCTGCTGTCCTCTGCTGCAGTGAGAGACTCTGCTGTGTACTACTGTGCTGTGAGGCCCACAGTGACAGCAAACCCACAGTCTCTGAACAAAAACCTCTGAGAGAAAACAGCACAATACTGCAAACACCTGGAGACTGTTTAGATCCAATCAGAGCGGCTGGCCTGTAGAGGGCGATAGAGCGCCTTCCTCCCTGATTTAAACTATGCCTAAAGAAATAGAAAAGTATACAGTCACAAATATAGGCCTAATCGATCCAGGGTTATATACAAGTATTAGTACATCATATATAATATTTAAAAAGTGTGCACATAATCAATCTTTTTTTGTTTAGCACTTTACAAAAAACAAAAGGAAGGAAATTATTTTTGTTACAAATATGCAACAGACCAGTGCTAGACAATAGACGTTTCTTTTGAAGTAAATATATCTCAAATATAAACTATGAATATTCCAATCTACTGTATTTACCTATTCACATGATGTACAGTTTACAAGTTTACAAGTAGACTTAATAATGTAGAGCAGCAGAATATTGCACAGTGACTCTACAGAGGATTTACAGAGTTCAGAAGTTAGATGGAGACTGGCGTTCTTGCCCCAGTCCAGTTTATTGTCCAAATACACACCCAAGTATTTGTACTCCTCCACCACATCCTCACTGACCCCCTGGATGGAGATGGGGGTCACAGCGGCTTTAGTCCTCCTCAGGTCCACCACCAGGTCCTTAGTCTTCATCACGTTGAGCTTGAGGTGGTTCTTCTCGCTCCAGGTGACAAAGTTGACCACAACAGTCCTGTACTCCTTCTGGTCACCACCGCTGATGCATCCAACCACTGCAGAGTCGTCAGAGAACTTCTGAAGGTGGCAGGACTCTGTGCAGTGGTTGAAGTCTGTGGTGAAGAGGGTGAAGAGGAAAGGAGAGAGGACGATTCCCTGCGGCGCCCCGTTGTTGCTGATGACAGTGTCAGACACAGCTCTGCAGCTGCACAAACTGTGGTCTGCCAGTGATGTAATCCAGGACACCAGGGGGGCATCCACCTGCATCACCTCCAGCTTTTCAGCCAGCGGCCCCGGCTTGATCGCGTCGAACGCACTTTAGGAGACAAAGAACACGATTCTCACAGTGGTGGCCAGTTTGTCCAGGTAGGCGTAAGAGCAGGTAGATGATGGTGTCGTCCACTCCGAGGTGGTGCTGATAGGAGAACTGGAGTGGGTCCTGTAGATGCTGCACCATGGGTCGCAGCTGCTCCAGGACGAGTCGCTCCAGAGTCTTCATGGCGTGGGAGGTCAGTGCCACGGGCCTGTAGTCCATGGTGTCACAGGGATGCCGCGTCTTTGGTACACCGCTGAGCTTAGGGGGGCACAAGCTTTCAGGACTCTGGGGCTCACGCCATCAGGGCCTGCAGCTTATCCTGCTCCTAAGTCTCTGCAGTTGTTTCCTCACCTGTTCAGCAGTGAAAGTCAGTGTGGAGGTGTCAGGAGGAGGAGGGGTGCCGGTGATCAGTGTGGAGATGTCAGACGGGTTTGAGGACAAGGTGTCATAACGGTGGAAGAACCTGTTGAACACACTGGCCTTGTCCACACTGCCCACGATGCCTCCACCACTTGTTGGCTTGTATCCAGTGATGGTCTTCATGCCACTCCAGACTTCCCTCATCTTGTTCTGCTGGAGCTTCCACTCCAGCTTCCTCCCATGCTTCTTCCTGGCCAGCTTCATCTACACTCTCAGGTCCCTCTGCGTAGCTCGCACCTCCTCCCTGTTCCCGCGCTGAACGCCTTCTTCTTCTTGTTGAGTGTGATTTTAATGTCCTTAGTAATCCATGGCTTGTTGTTTGGGTAAAAGCTCACGGTCCTGGCTGGGATAATGTTGTCCTCACAGAAGTTAAGCTGGTGATGCACTCAGTAAGCCCATCTATGTCCTCTCTGTGAGGCTCAGTGAGTACCTGCCAGTCCCTTAACTCAAAACAGTTCTGTAGTGTCTCCAGTGTCTCATCAGTCCTTGTTCTCGAGGGCTGATGTTTCACAAGAGGCATGTAGGAGGTGGTGAGGTCCACCAGGTTGTGAGCAGACCTGCCCAGCTGCTGTATGCATCCTGAACATTTGCATAAAGCAGGTCTATTGTTCTTCCCTCTCTGGTGGGGCAGTCCACAAACTGTTTAAACTGTTTGAAAGTGGAGAGAGTCTTGTCAAAGCTCACGTGATTAAAATCTCCAGAGATGGGAATTAAAGCATTGGGATGAACACATTTCAAACAATAACCCCCCCCAAAGAATACACAATAATAAACAAACCAAGGTCACAAATCCGAAAGAGAAGCAGTGATGCAGTTTGTTAGAAACCAGTCTAAAAAAGTCAGTCTTTAACCTGGACTTGAACAGGCTCAGGTCAGTGAGAGCACGGAGGTCAAAGGTCATGTGTTCCAGAGTTTAGGAGCAGCAACATAAAATGAACGATCGACCCACTGCTTGTACTGGGACCTCGGAACAACTCATCTCCTCTGGTCAGCCGACCGGAGGGCTGGGACGGTCGACAGTCAAACTTTCAGATAAACACAGTGGCACAAGGTCGAGCTTCAAAAACAGACATTAAAATATAAAACTGAACACAAGAACAAACTGGAGCCAGTGGAGGGAACAGAGAACTGGGCTGATGTGTCTGTGTCTGGATGTGTTTGTTCAGAGACGAGCAGCTGCACTTTGTTCCAGTTGCAGAAGATGGAGTGAGGACTGTGAGAATGTCTTTTGTCTGTTGCATGTCACATTGAAGCTCGCTGAGCCACTGTTGGATGGACTCTGAGACAAATGAACCAATCCAGTTCAAAGAAACAAAAGACTGGCACAACATGAACCAATCACATTTAGAGAAACAAAAGACTGGCTCAACATGAACCAATCACATTTAGAGAAACAAAAGACTGCACAACATGAACCAATCCAGTTCAAAGAAACAAAAGACTGGCACGACATGAACCAATCACATTTAGAGAAACAAAAGACTGGCACAACATGAACCAATCACATTTAGAGAAACTAAAGACTGCACAACATGAACCAATCACATTTAGAGAAACAAAAGACTGGCACAACATGAACCAATCACATTTAGAGAAACAAAAGACTGGCACAACATGAACCAATCACATTTAGAGAAACAAAAGACTGGCACAACATGAACCAATCACATTTAGAGAAACAAAAGACTGGCACAACATGAACCAATCACATTTAGAGAAACAAAAGACTGGCACAACATGAACCAATCACATTTAGAGAAACAAAAGACTGGCACAACATGAACCAATCACATTTAGAGAAACTAAAGATTGGCACAACATGAACCAATCAAATAGACACCATCACTCGTACCACCGTAAACACTATGTAACACTGTAAAAACTGTAAACACTGTAAACAATGTAAATACAGTAAATACTGTCTCTAGAACCACCACGTGTTGAAGGGAAATGTGTCTCTGTGAGGTTCTGTGTGCAGCCAGTGTGACGTGGGCTTTATAGTGACGTAGTGATGCATTCACAGACAGCTGTTTCCTTCAGGTTGGGCTTGAGCAGCTTGTGTTTCTGTCATAAAGACTCACTGTATGGCCTCTGTACCATCTCCTGCTCAGTGGCCTCTCACTGCAGACATGAAGCACTGGCTGAGAAACCTCCTGCTTCTGACTCTCTGGATAGGTAACTCTTTAAACCTACTGACTCTTCTCCTCCAATCAATCATCTTTATTGATCCATGTCTTCCTCTTCCCCAGAGTGTAAAGGTCAAGACACAGTGACCCAGACAGGACCAGTCACTGCCTCTGAAGGACTCTCAGCTAAAATACTCTGTAACTTTACAACTAGTTACTCAAGTCCAACTCTGTTGTGGTACAAACAAGAAGGACACAAAGCTCCAAAATACATATTGAAGAAAAACAAAACACCAACAGGCTGGGGTGACACATATACAAATTCAGAGTTTGAAGGAAACAGGTTTGATGTGGAAACAGACAAGAACTCATTTGATCTGAAGATCCAGGAGCTTGATGTGAGAGACTCTGCTGTGTACTACTGTGCTCTGCAGCCCACAGTGACAGGAAACACCAAAACTCTGAACAAAAACCTCTGGAGCAAAGACAACACAATACTGCACTAGCTCCACTAGAGGGAGACACTCACTGTGAAGCTTCAGACTAAACACAGACGCAGCAAACCCAACTGTCACTGTCAGAAACTAAGCAGACTTCAGAAACTTCACATGAGGATCACTCAGCTGTGTTTTGGACATGTTTCCTTTAATGGCAGCACTGCTCCTGCTTTTGTTGAGTGGTAAGTCTTATTTAAACCTATGTTCACACTTTATTACATCCACTGAACACTTACTGAAGCACAGAGCAAGAAGCAGCAGGAAATATGTTTCTAACTTCTACATTCATTTGTTTTCATGTAGGAGTCAAATGTGAAGAACTCACTCCACTAAAGCCTGAGGTCCACAGTTTAGAAGGAGCCTCTGTCTCTGTGGAATACTCTTATCATAAAGATCCAGCTTACAGTGATTATTTCTACTGGTATCGACAATATCCTGGAAAACCTCCAGAGTTCTTGATTTCACATTCAGGAAAAGGAGATTTATTTAAAAAGATATCTTCAAACTTTCAGTTTGAAGTGAAGGAAAGGCATCTCCATCTGCTGCTGTCCTCTGCTGCAGTGAGAGACTCTGCTGTGTACTACTGTGCTGTGAGGCCCACAGTGACAGCAAACCCACAGTCTCTGAACAAAAACCTCTGAGAGAAAACAGCACAATACTGCACACGTCCACTAGAGGAGACACTGAGACACAGCTGTGATCCACCTATTTAAAAAGCAGATGCTACAGTGTCCCGTATGTGTGTGTCGTATGTGTGTCATGTGTGTGTCGTGTGTGTGTCGTATGTGTGTGTCGTGTGTGTGTCATGTGTGTGTCTGTCATGTGTGTGTGTCGTATGTGTGTCGTGTGTGTGTCATGTGTGTGTCGTGTGTGTGTCGTATGTGTGTGTGTGTGTGTGTCGTATGTGTGTGTCGTGTGTGTGTCATGTGTGTGTCTTGTGTGGTTCGTGTGTGTGTCGTGTGTGTGTCGTATGTGTGTGTCGTGTGTGTGTCATGTGTGTGTCTTGTGTGGTTCGTGTGTGTGTCGTGTGTGTGTCTTGTGTGTGTCTTGTGTGTGTGTTTTGTGTGTGTGTGGTTCGTGTGTGTGTCGTATGTGTGTCATGTGTGTGTCTTGTGTGTGTGTGTCGTGTGTGTGTCGTATGTGTGTCATGTGTGTGTCTTGTGTGTGTGTCGTGTGTGTGTCGTATGTGTGTGTCGTGTGTGTGTCTTGTGTGTGTCTTGTGTGTGTGTTTGTGTGTGTGTGGTTCGTGTGTGTGTCGTATGTGTGTCATGTGTGTGTCTTGTGTGTGTCTACTGTGTGTGTGTCGTGTGTGTGTCGTATGTGTGTCATGTGTGTGTCTACTGTGTGTGTGTCGTGTGTGTGTCGTATGTGTGTCTTGTGTGTGTGTGGTTCGTGTGTGTGTCGTATGTGTGTCATGTGTGTGTCTTGTGTGTGTCGTGTGTGTGTCTTGTGTGTGTGTCTAGTGTGTGTCGTGTGTGTGTCTTGTGTGTGTGTCGTGTGTGTGTCGTATGTGTGTCTTGTGTGTGTGTCGAGTGTTTGTCGTGTGTGTGTCGTGTGTGTCGTGTGTGTGTCTTGTGTATGTCTTGTGTATGTCGTATGTGTGTGTTTTATTGTGAAGAGTTTGATTCCCGCTCTCCCCACAGTTCATACTGTTGTTGTGTCCTTGGGCAACACACTTACACACCTTGCGTCGTATCAATGTGTAAGAATGTTTATTGAATACTTGGTGTTGGTCGGAGAGGACACGTCTCTGTCAGTCTGCCCCAGGGCGTCTGTGGCTACAGTTGTAGTTCACCACCTCCAGTGTGTGACTGTGGAGTGAACGAATAATGGACGGCCTGTGGGTGCTTTGAGTCTCTTGCTTACTTGGGAAAAAAGCGCAATATAAATCCAATACATTATTATTATTATTATTATTATTATTATTTATTAAACTCAGATTGAATTAAACAAATAATTCAGGAAAACTGCTTTGTGAAAAAACAAGAAAAACAACAAGATTCAGAGTCAGAGTAAACGGAAATAAAGTGGAGGAGGAGCCAAAGTGTAACTGAGGAACAGAGCCAAACAGACACAGAGAGCATTTGAGTTTTTAACATGGAGTCAGCTCTGTGTCCACTGCTCTCAGCTCTGATTCTGCTCCTGTGTTCTTCCCCAGAGTGTAAAGGTCAAGACACAGTGACCCAGACAGGACCAGATGTACCTGCCTCTGAAGGACTCTCAGCTAAAATACTCTGTAACTTTACAACCAGCTCCACGAGTAAAACTTTGTTCTGGTACAAACAAGAAGGACACAATGCTTCAAAATACATGTTGAAGAAATACAAATCGGGATCAAACTGGTTTCCAACAGAGAAATCTTCAGAATTTAATAAATACAGATTTGAAGCTGAGATCCAGGAGAACTCATTTGATCTGAAGATCCAGGAGCTTGATGTGAGAGACTCTGCTGTGTACTACTGTGCTCTGCAGCCCACAGTGACAGGAAACACCAAAACTCTGAACAAAAACCTCTGGAGCAAAGACAACACAATACTGCACTAGCTCCACTAGAGGGAGACACTGAGACAGCTGTGATTTTGTGTTTAGAAGCCTACAGGCCTGTTGCAGATGAGCTGTTGTTGCTTGGTTCCAGACGAGAGCAGACTCTGCAGCAGGAGGAGGAGAAAGACGTCTGCTGTGAAGACCACAGTTTGTTTCTCAGATCTCGTCTAAAGTTCAGTTCTCGCGTGTGTTGGATGTATATTTCAAATAAATCTATTGAACTGATGTTATAAGGGCTTTGCTTTGTGTGAAATGACTTCAGTCTAATTTTAATGAGGGGCACTGGAGACATGGGGCTAGAAGCTGAGGTCTGTGGATTTATGTTTTTTTGAACGCCTGGTTTGTAAAAGTGAGTTGGAACTTTATTAAAAGAAAGGTGCATCTGCCTCGGGTCACATCCTCAACACGCATCAATTCAACCAAAGCAAAAGGAAACACCTGTAACTGTTTCTGCAAAAACATAAGCTGCTAATACTTTAGGGTTTTCAAAACAGTTTAAGTTTCTTTTTTGCCGATAGGACTCGAGCTCCTGAAGATCCGTCCTGTAAAAGTCAAAGAATCTGTCAAAGACTGAGCCATGGCCAGAAGCAGCCAGACTTTTGAGCTCTTGTGGGTTCAGAGGTGACCCACAGAGGAGGGAAAAGTGTGGAGCAGACTCAGAGAGAGACTGAGGGAGGAGCTGAAGACTTACTGAACGACAGAAGAGAGAAGAACTTCTATGTTCACCAGAGTTAAAACAGAAACATTAACTTTACTCAGAGCCATGTCTGTCTGTTCTCATCCATCTTCTCTACTGCTCATTATCATTCTCACAGGTTTGGCTCTGTTCTACTCAACTCTCTCACACTTTTTACCTTAAACTCCTTCATTCAGCGAGTTGTCTTTTACAGGTGTCGTCTGTGAACAGCTCACTCCGCTCAAACCTGAGGAGTTCACTTCAGAAGGCAGCTCGGTCTCTGTGTCTTATAAAAGCTCTCGACCCACTGCAGCTGGAGATGACTTCTTCTGGTATCGACAATATCCTGGAAACTCACCAGAGTTCCTCTTTTATATCTCAGGACTTAATAACTCAAGAGCAGCAGCTTCTCTTAAATCACACACAAGGTTTTCTACTAAACTGTCTGAGGACAAACATGGAGTGGATCTGCTGCTGTCCTCTGCTGCAGTGAGAGACTCTGCTGTGTACTACTGTGCTGTGAGGCCCACAGTGACAGCAAACCCACAGTCTCTGAACAAAAACCTCTGAGAGAAAACAGCACAATACTCCACACATCCACTAGAGGGAAAAGTGGGGCGGCAGTGGCTCAGTGGTAGAGCGGTCGTCCTTCAACCGGAAGGTGGTGGGTTCGATTCCCGCTCTCCCCACAAATACTGTCGTTGTGTCCTTGGGCAAGACACTTAACCCACCTTGCCTTGTATGAATGTGTAAGAATGTGCAGTGAATGTATGTGTTGGTCGGAGAGTCCGTAGGCGCAGAATGGCTGCCACGTCTCTGTCAGTCTGCCCCAGGGCAGCTGTGGCTACAGTTGTAGCTTACCATCACCAGTGTGACTGTGTATGAATGAATAATGGACGACCTGTAAAGCGCTTTGGGTCCCTTGGGAGAAAGGCGCTATATAAATCCAAACCATTATTATTATTATTATTATTTATTAGAGGGAGACACTGAAACACAGCTCTGATTCATGACAACTGACCAATTACTGTCTGGATTAAAATTTTAAAAGCAGTCTCAATCTGTGGCATTGGCCTCTCTCTTCATTTGTGTTAATTGTCCAAATTCTAGGACTTCTTTCCGACCATCTACAATCAGCTGCCAGCTCTCATTCCTCCACAGTTTCTGTTTCCTCTCATCTTGCACCTGACTGCTCCTTTTCTGAACTCATCCTCCTCGAACGTCTCTCCTAAAACTTCAGACTCTCTCCTGGTTTCTTTCATTACTCTCTGACAGACAACAGTTCATTTCAATCAATGGATCCCGGTTTCGACCATCCTCTGTTCATCAAGGTGTACCACAGGGCACAGTTCTTGGACCCCTGCTCTTCATCACATACATGCTCCCACTTGGACAGATCATACGGAAACATGGACTCCATTTCCAATCATACACCAACAATCCTCAGCTGTACATCCTCCTTAAGCCCTCTGCCAAATTCCCAGCTCAGTCCCTGTCCCACTGCCTCTCTGACCTCTGACCTCTGGACTTGGCTTACATCCACCTTCCTCCAGTTCAACAGCGACAGAACAGAGCTCATGTTTGTGGCCTCCAGACCACAGCTTCAGAAGGTTGGACATCTGGTGCTTATACCATCTGCCCGTCACCATCAGTCCACAACCCGGGCGTCTTCCTGGATCCCACCCTCTCTTTTGACCTCCACATACGATCAGTGACTAAATCAGGCTTCTTTCCCCTCCGCCACATCTCCCTCCTCCGTCACTCACTCCTGGACTCAGTGGCACAAACTTTCATACGAGCCTTTGTAACGTCACGTCTGGACTGTTGCGAGTCCTGTCCAGGATCAGTCAGAAGCTCCAGGACAGGCTCCAGTACAAAACACAGCCCAGGCCCTGAAACACATCAGCCCCACACTCCTCCACCTACATCCAGTACAAGAGCCTCCTCCTCACCTTCAAGTCCTGTCACTCCCTGGCCCCTCAGGACCTCTCTGACCTCCTTCACTTCTACACACTCATCCACCTACAGTCGACGTAGAAGCCTCAGTTAAATCCATCGGCTCAGAGTCATCACAGCTCCTTCTCAGAAAACTACTGCCTAAACCCAGACTGAAATAAACTAATGATGCAGTAAAAGTGCTTTTGAAAGAAACAGGAAAAGAACAAGATTCAGAGTCACAGTAAACGGAAATAAAGACTGTGGCTGAAAGTGACTGAAACACAGGTGTAAACTTTAAATAGAACATGACTTTGGCATTAATCTTTTATCTCCTTTTGAGGCAGATACAAAAGAACTTGCAATCAGAAAACCAGAAGAAAAAAAGGAGAGAGATGTGGAGGAGGAGCCAAAGTGTAACTGAGGAACAGAGCCAAACAGACACAGAGAGCATTTGAGTTTTTAACATGGAGTCAGCTCTGTGTCCACTGCTCTCAGCTCTGATTCTGCTCCTGTGTTCTTCCCCAGAGTGTAAAGGTCAAGACACAGTGACCCAGACAGGACCAGATGTACCTGCCTCTGAAGGACTCTCAGCTAAAATACTCTGTAACTTTACAACCAGCTCCACGAGTAAAACTTTGTTCTGGTACAAACAAGAGAATGGTGGATTTCCAAAGTACATTTTATATAATTCATATGGAACAATGATTTATTCTCCAGAGTTCAATAAAGACCAGTTTGAAGCTGAATTAAACAAGAACTCGTTTGATCTGAAGATCCAGGAGCTTGATGTGAGAGACTCTGCTGTGTACTACTGTGCTCTGAGGCCCACAGTGACAGGAAACACCAAAACTCTGAACAAAAACCTCTGGAGCAAAGACAACACAATACTGCACTAGCTCCACTAGAGGGAGACACTCACTGTGAAGCTTCAGACTAAACACAGACGCAGCAAACCCAACTGTCACTGTCAGAAACTAAGCAGACTTCAGAAACTTCACATGAGGATCACTCAGCTGTGTTTTGGACATGTTTCCTTTAATGGCAGCACTGCTCCTGCTTTTGTTGAGTGGTAAGTCTTATTTAAACCTATGTTCACACTTTATTACATCCACTGAACACTTACTGAAGCACAGAGCAAGAAGCAGCAGGAAATATGTTTCTAACTTCTACATTCATTTGTTTTCATGTAGGAGTCAAATGTGAAGAACTCACTCCACTAAAGCCTGAGGTCCACAGTTTAGAAGGAGCCTCTGTCTCTGTGGAATACTCTTATCATAAAGAACCAACTTACGGTGATTATTTCTTCTGGTATCGACAATATCCTGGAAAACCTCCAGAGTTCCTGATTTCACATTCAGGAAAAGGAGATTTATTTAAAAAGATATCTTCAAAATTTCAGTTAGAAGTGAAGGAAAAGCATCTCCATCTGCTGCTGTCCTCTGCTGCAGTGAGAGACTCTGCTGTGTACTACTGTGCTGTGAGGCCCACAGTGACAGCAAACCCACAGTCTCTGAACAAAAACCTCTGAGAGAAAACAGCACAATACTCCACACATCCACTAGAGGGAGACACTGGGACAGAGCTCTGATTCATGACAACTGACCAATTACTGTCTGGATTAAAATTTTAAAAGCAGTCTCAATCTGTGGCATTGGCCTCTCTCTTCATTTGTGTTAATTGTCCAAATTCTAGGACTTCTTTCCGACCATCTACAATCAGCTGCCAGCTCTCATTCCTCCACAGTTTCTGTTTCCTCTCATCTTGCACCTGACTGCTCCTTTTCTGAACTCATCCTCCTCGAACGTCTCTCCTAAAACTTCAGACTCTCTCCTGGTTTCTTTCATTACTCTCTGACAGACAACAGTTCATTTCAATCAACGGATCCCGGTTTCGACCATCCTCTGTTCATCAAGGTGTACCACAGGGCACAGTTCTTGGACCCCTGCTCTTCATCACATTCATGCTCCCACTTGGACAGATCATACGGAAACATGGACTCCATTTCCAATCATACACCAACAATCCTCAGCTGTACATCCCCCTTAAGCCCTCTGCCAAATTCCCAGCTCAGTCCCTGTCCCACTGCCTCTCTGACCTCTGACCTCTGGACTTGGCTTACATCCACCTTCCTCCAGTTCAACAGCGACAGAACAGAGCTCAAGTTTGTGTCCTCCAGACCACAGCTTCAGAAGGTTGGACATCTGGTGCTTATACCATCTGCCCGTCACCATCAGTCCACAACCGAGGCGTCTTCCTGGATCCCACCCTCTCTTTTGACCTCCACATACGATCAGTGACTAAATCAGGCTTCTTTCCCCTCCGCCACATCTCCCTCCTCCGTCACTCACTCCTGGACTCAGTGGCACAAACTTTCATACGAGCCTTTGTAACGTCACGTCTGGACTGTTATGCGAGTCCTGTCCAGGATCAGTCAGAAGCTCCAGGACAGGCTCCAGTACAAAACACAGCCCAGGCCCTGGAAACACATCACCCCCACACTCCTCCACCTACATCCAGTACAAGAGCCTCCTCCTCACCTTCAAGTCCTGTCACTCCCTGGCCCCTCAGGACCTCTCTGACCTCCTTCACTTCTACACACTCATCCACCTACAGTCGACGTGGCCTCAGTTAAATCCATCGGCTCAGAGTCATCACAGCTCCTTCTCAGAAAACTACTGCCTAAACCCAGACTGAAATAAACTAATGATGCAGGAAAACAGTTTACACACACAAGGTGTATACTTTAAATAGAACGTGACTTTGGCATTAATCTTTTATCTCCTTTTGAGGCAGATACAAAAGAACTTACAATCAGAAAACCACAAGAAAAAAGGAGAGATGTGGAGGAGGAGCCAAAGTGTAACTGAGGAACAGAGCCAAACAGACACAGAGAGCATTTGAGTTTTTAACATGGAGTCAGCTCTGTGTCCACTGCTCTCAGCTCTGATTCTGCTCCTGTGTTCTTCCCAGAGTGTAAAGGTCAAGACACAGTGACCCAGACAGGACCAGATGTACCTGCCTCTGAAGGACTCTCAGCTAAAATACTTGTTCATTTGAATGTCAAAGTAAAAACTGCTATTTGTTCTGGTACAAACAAGAGGACACAAAGCTCCAAAATACATGTTGAAGAAATACATATCAACAGGCTGGGGTGAAACATATAAATCTCAAGAGTTTGAAGGAAACAGGTTTGATGTGGAAACAGACAAGAACTCATTTGATCTGAAGATCCAGGAGCTTGATGTGAGAGACTCTGCTGTGTACTACTGTGCTCTGAGGCCCACAGTGACAGGAAACACCAAAACTCTGAACAAAAACCTCTGGAGCAAAGACAAGACAATACTGCACTAGCTCCACTAGAGGGAGACACTCACTGTGAAGCTTCAGACTAAACACAGACGCAGCAAACCCAACTGTCACTGTCAGAAACTAAGCAGACTTCAGAAACTTCACATGAGGATCACTCAGCTGTGTTTTGGACATGTTTCCTTTAATGGCAGCACTGCTCCTGCTTTTGTTGAGTGGTAAGTCTTATTTAAACCTATGTTCACACTTTATTACATCCACTGAACACTTACTGAAGCACAGAGCAAGAAGCAGCAGGAAATATGTTTCTAACTTCTACATTCATTTGTTTTCATGTAGGAGTCAAATGTGAAGAACTCACTCCACTAAAGCCTGAGGTCCACAGTTTAGAAGGAGCCTCTGTCTCTGTGGAATACTCTTATCATAAAGAACCAACATATGATTATTTCTACTGGTATCGACAATATCCTGGAAAACCTCCAGAGTTTCTGGTTTCACATTCAGGAACAGAGGCTTTGTTGAAGGGGAAAGGAGAGTTTCAAGTAAAAGGAAGAGAAATCCATCTGCTGCTGTCCTCTGCTGCAGTGAGAGACTCTGCTGTGTACTACTGTGCTGTGAGGCCCACAGTGACAGCAAACCCACAGTCTCTGAACAAAAACCTCTGAGAGAAAACAGCACAATACTCCACACATCCACTAGAGGGAGACACTGAGACACAGCTGTGACTGACTGAAGCTGATTCTTTAAAACGGATGTTATCAGTCCAACATTAGTGCAGTTACAGCTTGTAGCTTCAGGGCAAAGAACACAGCTTAACACCATTTGTCTCAGTTTCATAAACACATCAAAAGTGGACTCCATCATCTTACATTTTGTGTAAGTCAAAGAAACACCTGCCTTTAGCTCACAAATAAGAACAAATGTATTATTTCAATCCTAGAGAACTCTCAGAATGTTCCAATGTTTCCCATTCTCCCAAATACTCAGCAGAGAATAAAGGTTTAAAATACATTATTTAGTCAGAAAATCATTATTGATATTTAAAATCCTGAAGATTAGAGATATTTATGCTTAGATTAAAAAGATTGAACGTCTTCAGCGAAACAACAACATCTCAGAGATGTTTCCTGACATTTGGCTAAAGTCCACATCTCATCATTATTGGGGCAGGAACTGAGAATGTATTTCCTTTAAAAGAGCTTGAAGTTCATCTGAACAAGCAGCTGTTCTGGGACATGACGGATGCACTTCACAGGAAGGACCAGAATGTTCTCTACTGTCTTCAAACACATCAGACTTTTAATGTCTGCTGCATATTTTGGATTGAACAGTTTTTCTAGGTTAAGTTTTGAACAGATCGTCTAAAAAAGAGAGGACAGCCCTTACGAAACTGACAGAGAAGAATGTCTCAAAGAGAAACCAGGTGGGGTTGTGGAGGGATACATGTGAAGAAGGATGAACGCTCTGGAAAGAACATCTATAAGTTTGTATATTTTTAATAAAGAGACTGAATCGACACAGAACTCCTTCGACCCCACAGCCATTCACTTTTAGAACACTACAGTCTGGAACAGATAAAGACCAAGGACAGAGCTTTTAAAAAGCTCTAAATGTCCATCAAAGTGTTGTTAATATAAGTTTTAGAGGAGAGATGTTCATTCTGTGATGAATAAAAGAGCACAAAAAGATTTATGTTTTTATTATATTAAGACAAAGTCCACAATCTGTAAATGTTGCACCTGCTTCAAATGTTGAGAAAAACACCAGAGCCCTGTCTGTGAGGTTCTGTGTGCAGCCAGTGTGACGTGGGCTTTATAGTGACGTAGTGATGCATTCACAGACAGCTGTTTCCTTCAGGTTGGGCTTGAGCAGCTTGTGTTTCTGTCATAAAGACTCACTGTATGGCCTCTGTACCATCTCCTGCTCAGTGGCCTCTCACTGCAGACATGAAGCACTGGCTGAGAAACCTCCTGCTTCTGACTCTCTGGATAGGTAACTCTTTAAACCTACTGACTCTTCTCCTCCAATCAATCATCTTTATTGATCCATGTCTTCCTCTTCCCCAGAGTGTAAAGGTCAAGACACAGTGACCCAGACAGGACCAGTCACTGTCTCTGAAGGACTCGACACCATTTTACACAGTTACTTTCAAACCAGTGACACATATCCATATCTGTTCTGGTACAAACAAGAAACTGGAGGTGTTCTGAAATACATCTTGAGGAAAGATAAGAATTCACCCACCACAAAATCTCCAGAGTTCAATAAAGACAGGTTTGAAGCTGTAATAAATGGAAGCTATGTTGGACTGAAGATCCAGGAGCTTGATGTGAGAGACTCTGCTGTGTACTACTGTGCTCTGCAGCCCACAGTGACAGGAAACACCAAAACTCTGAACAAAAACCTCTGGAGCAAAGACAACACAATACTGCACTAGCTCCACTAGAGGGAGACACTCACTGTGAAGCTTCAGACTAAACACAGACGCAGCAAACCCAACTGTCACTGTCAGAAACTAAGCAGACTTCAGAAACTTCACATGAGGATCACTCAGCTGTGTTTTGGACATGTTTCCTTTAATGGCAGCACTGCTCCTGCTTTTGTTGAGTGGTAAGTCTTATTTAAACCTATGTTCACACTTTATTACATCCACTGAACACTTACTGAAGCACAGAGCAAGAAGCAGCAGGAAATATGTTTCTAACTTCTACATTCATTTGTTTTCATGTAGGAGTCAAATGTGAAGAACTCACTCCACTAAAGCCTGAGGTCCACAGTTTAGAAGGAGCCTCTGTCTCTGTGGGATATTCTTATAAAGTGCTCTCTCCCGGTGATGAGATTTATTGGTATCGACAATATGCAGAGAAACCACCAACATTTATCTATTCTCATCTTGGATCAGGACAAGAGTAAGAAGAGAAATTCAAGGGATTTCAGTCAAAATTAGTGAGACAAAAAGCATCTCCATCTGCTGCTGTCCTCTGCTGCAGTGAGAGACTCTGCTGTGTACTACTGTGCTGTGAGGCCCACAGTGACAGCAAACCCACAGTCTCTGAACAAAAACCTCTGAGAGAAAACAGCACAATACTGCACACGTCCACTAGAGGGAGACACTGGGACACAGCTGTGATCCACTGACTTTAACACTCCAACATCAAGAGAACAGTTAAATCTTGGTTAGGACTTGTTACATGTTGTGGACCTCTGGGTTTGGACCTGCTCTTGTCTCGACTCTTTTCTGTCTCCTTCCAGGGGCTGTGGGCGGGACCTGACATGTGGACACTGACTGACCAATCACTGTCTGGACCTAAATTTAAAAAGCAGTGTCAGTCTGTGGCATGGCCTCTCCCTCTCTGTTTGTGATGCTACTTTTATTCATGAAAGAGTTTATTGTAAAATATGTGTGTGTGGGAGGTTGACAAGAGGAGTGGGCACCTAATACATTTCTAACGCCTAGTTATGTTTTCTTAGTAACACTTGATTTATTGGTTGTTGCCATGCTTGTGTTTTATTTTGACTAAAGTTCACTTTTTAAAGAAGTTGCCCTTGCTCTCTAGTTTCAGCTTTTATTTCTTGGTCTTGACGTTGAGTTAGGCTCTGTTTGGTTTCTTGGATACTATTGCGCGTATAAACTCCAAAAATTGATCCAAACGTCGCTGCAGGCTCAGACATGTGGGTTAACACTGAAGACGCGTCAGGCTGACTCTTTGCATGTTTAGTCTTTATTGCACTATTTCACACGGAACAGACACTTACTTGATAGATGTTCTTCTCAGATCACACAAAGATACCTGAGACAGTGCATTCATGTAAGATTTTGATAAGTACATGAAAGGTGACGGTGACGCTGTCCTGACGGTCAACAGAAAGTGTCTCCCCATGCTCAGCCTGCCGCCATAATCAAAGACCCATTTTCCCACAGGTGAGCACACACACTTTAATACAGACACCACGCCCCAGTGCCACCCACCAACCGAAGACGTCAGTTAGCGCATGCACACAACAGCATCGAAAAAGAGGAAATATCATAAAAGAAATTAGACCCAATGTATGGCTCCTACAGATACGACACAACTGTTGAGTAAAAAACTTTGTGTTTTGGCATTAATAAAAGTCAAGCACTGCTACATTTGACTCTGACTCTTTGTGTTAATTGTCCAAATTCTAGGACTTCTTTCAGACCATCTACAATCAGCTGCCAGCTACCACTCCTCCACAGTTTCTGTTTCCTCTCATCTTGCACCTGACTGCTCCTTTTCTGCATTCACAGCTGTTATAGCTGAACAAGTGCAATGGACCAAAACATCCAGCATTTCTGGTCAAAGCCTGCAGATAGCTCACACCATAAACACTTCCCTGACATCCTGTATAGTTCCCTCTTCACTCAAGATGGCTGCTGTCTCACCCATCCTGAAGAAGTGTGGTCTGGACACAGAAGAGCTCTCCAACTACCGGTCGATCTCTAACTGCTCTTTTCTGAGTGAGATCCTGGAGAAAGCAGCGGCTGGTCAAATCCAACAACACATGTCCAACCATGAGCTCTTTAAATCATTTCAGTCAGGATTCAGACCCCCACAGCACCGAGACAGCCCTCATCAAAATCACCAACGACCTCCTCAGAGCTGCAGATTCCAGACACATCACTGAACTCTTCCTCCTCGACCTATCAGTGCTTTTGACATCGTCTCCCACTCCATCCTCCTCGAACGTCTCTCCTAAAACTTCAGACTCTCTCCTGGTTTCTTTCATTACTCTCTGACAGACAACAGTTCATTTCAATCAATGGATCCCGGTTTCAACCATCCTCTGTTCATCAAGGTGTACCACAGGGCACAGTTCTTGGACCCCTGCTCTTCATCACATACATGCTCCCACTTGGACAGATCATACGGAAACATGAACTCCATTTCCAATCATACACCAACAATCCTCAGCTGTACATCCCCCTTAAGCCCTCTGCCAAATTCCCAGCTCAGTCCCTGTCCCACTGCCTCTCTGACCTCTGACCTCTGGACTTGGCTTACATCCACCTTCCTCCAGTTCAACAGCGACAGAACAGAGCTCATGTTTGTGTCCTCCAGACCACAACTTCAGAAGGTTGGACATCTGGTGCTTATACCATCTGCCCGTCGCCATCAGTCCACAACCCGGGCGTCTTCCTGGATCCCACCCTCTCTTTTGACCTCCACATACGATCAGTGACTAAATCAGGCTTCTTTCCCCTCCGCCACATCTCCCTCCTCCGTCACTCACTCCTGGACTCAGTGGCACAAACTTTCATACGAGCCTTTGTAACGTCACGTCTGGACTGTTGTAACGGAGTCCTGTCCAGGATCAGTCAGAAGCTCCAGGACAGGCTCCAGTACAAAACACAGCCCAGGCCCTGGAAACACATCACCCCCACACTCCTCCACCTACATCCAGTACAAGAGCCTCCTCCTCACCTTCAAGTCCTGTCACTCCTGGCCCCTCAGGACCTCTCTGACCTCCTTCACTTCTACACACTCATCCACCTACAGTCGACGTAGAAGCCTCAGTTAAATCCATCGGCTCAGAGTCATCACAGCTCCTTCTCAGAAAACTACTGCCTAAACCCAGACTGAAATAAACTAATGATGCAGGAAAACAGTTTACACACACACAGTGTTTACTTTAAAAAGAAAGTGACTTTGCCATTAATCCTTTATCTCCTTTTGAGGCAGATACAAAAGAACTTACAATCAGAAAACCACAAGAAAAAAAGGAGAGAGACGTGGAGGAGGAGCCAAAGTGTAACTGAGGAACAGAGCCAAACAGACACAGAGAGCATTTGAGTTTTTAACATGGAGTCAGCTCTGTGTCCACTGCTCTCAGCTCTGATTCTGCTCCTGTGTTCTTCCCCAGAGTGTAAAGGTCAAGACACAGTGACCCAGACAGGACCAGATGTACCTGCCTCTGAAGGACTCTCAGCTAAAATACTCTGTAACTTTTCAACTACTGACCCAACTCCAACTCTGTTCTGGTACAAACAAGAGGAAACGATGCTCCAAAATATGTTTTGAAGAAAACCAAAACAACAACAGCCTGGCTTGACATAATTAAATCTCAGATTTTGAAGAAAAAGGTTTGATGTGGAAACAGACAAGAACTCATGTGATCTGAAGATCCAGCAGCTTGATGTGAGAGACTCTGCTGTGTACTACTGTGCTCTGCAGCCCACAGTGACAGGAAACACCAAAACTCTGAACAAAAACCTCTGGAGCAAAGACAACACAATACTGCACTAGCTCCACTAGAGGGAGACACTCACTGTGAAGCTTCAGACTAAACACAGACGCAGCAAACCCAACTGTCACTGTCAGAAACTAAGCAGACTTCAGAAACTTCACATGAGGATCACTCAGCTGTGTTTTGGACATGTTTCCTTTAATGGCAGCACTGCTCCTGCTTTTGTTGAGTGGTAAGTCTTATTTAAACCTATGTTCACACTTTATTACATCCACTGAACACTTACTGAAGCACAGAGCAAGAAGCAGCAGGAAATATGTTTCTAACTTCTACATTCATTTGTTTTCATGTAGGAGTCAAATGTGAAGAACTCACTCCACTAAAGCCTGAGGTCCACAGTTTAGAAGGAGCCTCTGTCTCTGTGGAATATTCTTATCATTAAGCACTCTCTGCCGGTGATGAGTTTTATTGGTATCGACAATATGCAGGGAAACCACCAACATTTATCTATTCTCATCTTGGATCAGGACAAGAATTAAGAAGAGAAATTCAAGGGATTTCAGTCAAAATTAGTCGAGACAAAAAGCATCTCCATCTGCTGCTGTCCTCTGCTGCAGTGAGAGACTCTGCTGTGTACTACTGTGCTGTGAGGCCCACAGTGACAGCAAACCCACAGTCTCTGAACAAAAACCTCTGAGAGAAAACAGCACAATACTGCACACGTCCACTAGAGGGAGACACTGAGACACAGCTGTGATCCACTGACTTTAACACTCCAACATCAAGAGAACAGTTAAATCTTGGTTAGGACTTGTTACATGTTGTGGACCTCTGGGTTTGGACCTGCTCTTGTCTCGACTCTTTTCTGTCTCCTTCCAGGGGCTGTGGGCGGGACCTGACATGTGGACACTGACTGACCAATCAGTGTCTGGACCTAAATTTAAAAGCAGTGTCAGTCTGTGGCATGGCCTCCCTCTCTGTTTGTGATGCTACTTTTATTCATGAAAGAGTTTATTGTAAAATATGTGTGTGTGGGAGGTTGACAAGAGGAGTGGGCACCTAATACATTTCTAACACCTAGTTATGTTTTCTTAGTAACACTTGATTTATTGGTTGTTGCTATGCTTGTTTTTACTAAAATTCACTTTTTAAAGAAGTTGCACTTGCTCTCTAGTTTCAGCTTTTATTTCTTGGTCTTGGCGTTGAGTTAGGCTCTGTTTGGTTTCTTGGATACTATTGCGGCGTATAAACTCCAAAAATTGATCCAAACGTCGCTGCAGGCTCAGACATGTGGGTTAACACTGAAGACGCGTCAGGCTGACTCTTTGCATGTTTAGTCTTTATTGCACTATTTCACACGGAACAGACACTTACTTGATAGATGTTCTTCTCAGATCACACAAAGATACCTGAGACAGTGCATTCATGTAAGATGTTGATAAGTACATGAAAGGTGACGGTGACGCTGTCCTGACGGTCAACAGAAAGTGTCTCCCCATGCTCAGCCTGCCGCCATAATCAAAGACCCATTCTCCCACAGGTGAGCACACACACTTTAATACAGACACCACGCCCCCAGTGCCACCCACACCAACCGAAGACGTCAGTTAGCGCATGCACACAACAGCATCGAAAAAGAGGAAATATCATAAAAGAAATTAGACCCAATGTATGGCTCCTACAGATCGACACAACTGTTGAGTAAAAACTTTGTGTTTTGGCATTAATAAAAGTCAAGCACTGCTACATTTGACTCTGACTCTTGTGTTAATTGTCCAAATTCTAGGACTTCTTTCAGACCATCTACAATCAGCTGCCAGCTACCACTCCTCCACAGTTTCTGTTTCCTCTCATCTTGCACCTGACTGCTCCTTTTCTGCATTCACAGCTGTTATAGCTGAACAAGTGTAATGGACCAAAACATCCAGCATTTCTGGTCAAAGCCTGCAGATAGCTCACACCATAAACACTTCCTGACATCCTGTATAGTTCCTCTTCACTCAAGATGGCTGCTGTCTCACCCATCCTGAAGAAGCGTGGTCTGGACACAGAAGAGCTCTCCAACTACCGGTCGATCTCTAACTGCTCTTTTCTGAGTGAGATCCTGGAGAAAGCAGCGGCTGGTCAAATCCAACAACACATGTCCAACCATGAGCTCTTTAAATCATTTCAGTCAGGATTCAGACCCCCCCACAGCACCGAGACAGCCCTCATCAAAATCACCAACAACCTCCTCAGAGCTGCAGATTCCAGACACATCACTGAACTCTTCCTCCTCGACCTATCAGTGCTTTTGACATCGTCTCCCACTCCATCCTCCTCGAGCGTCTCTCCTAAAACTTCAGACTCTCTCCTGGTTTCTTTCATTACTCTCTGACAGACAACAGTTCATTTCAATCAACGGATCCCGGTTTCGACCATCCTCTGTTCATCAAGGTGTACCACAGGGCACAGTTCTTGGACCCCTGCTCTTCATCACATTCATGCTCCCACTTGGACAGATCATACGGAAACATGGACTCCATTTCCAATCATACACCAACAATCCTCAGCTGTACATCCCCCTTAAGCCCTCTGCCAAATTCCCAGCTCAGTCCCTGTCCCACTGCCTCTCTGACCTCTGACCTCTGGACTTGGCTTACATCCACCTTCCTCCAGTTCAACAGCGACAGAACAGAGCTCAAGTTTGTGTCCTCCAGACCACAGCTTCAGAAGGTTGGACATCTGGTGCTTATACCATCTGCCCGTCACCATCAGTCCACAACCCGGGCGTCTTCCTGGATCCCACCCTCTCTTTTGACCTCCACATACGATCAGTGACTAAATCAGGCTTCTTTCCCCTGCCACATCTCCCTCCTCCGTCACTCACTCCTGGACTCAGTGGCACAAACTTTCATACGAGCCTTTGTAACGCCACGTCCTGGACTGTTATGTAACGGAGTCCTGTCCAGGATCAGTCAGAAGCTCCAGGACAGGCTCCAGTACAAAACACAGCCCAGGCCCTGAAACACATCACCCCCACACTCCTCCACCTACATCCAGTACAAGAGCCTCCTCCTCACCTTCAAGTCCTGTCACTCCCTGGCCCCTCAGGACCTCTCTGACCTCCTTCACTTCTACACACTCATCCACCTACAGTCGACGTAGAAGCCTCAGTTAAATCCATCGGCTCAGAGTCATCACAGCTCCTTCTCAGAAAACTACTGCCTAAACCCAGACTGAAATAAACTAATGATGCAGTAAAAGTGCTTTTTGAAAGAAACAGGAAAAAGAACAAGATTCAGAGTCACAGTAAACGGAAATAAAGACTGTGGCTGAAAGTGACTGAAACACAGGTGTAAACTTTAAATAGAACATGACTTTGGCATTAATCTTTTATCTCCTTTTGAGGCAGATACAAAAGAACTTACAATCAGAAAACCACAAGAAAAAAAGGAGAGAGATGTGGAGGAGGAGCCAAAGTGTAACTGAGGAACAGAGCCAAACAGACACAGAGAGCATTTGAGTTTTTAACATGGAGTCAGCTCTGTGTCCACTGCTCTCAGCTCTGATTCTGCTCCTGTGTTCTTCCCCAGAGTGTAAAGGTCAAGACACAGTGACCCAGACAGGACCAGATGTACCTGCCTCTGAAGGACTCTCAGCCAAAATACTCTGTAACTTTAAAACTACTGACTCAAGTTACACTCTGTTCTGGTACAAACAGGAGGATGGTGGATTTCCAAAGTACATTTTATATAATTCATATGGAACAATGATTTATTCTCCAGAGTTCAATAAAGACCAGTTTGAAGCTGAATTAAACAAGAACTCGTTTGATCTGAAGATCCAGGAGCTTGATGTGAGAGACTCTGCTGTGTACTACTGTGCTCTGAGGCCCACAGTGACAGGAAACACCAAAACTCTGAACAAAAACCTCTGGAGCAAAGACAACACAATACTGCACTAGCTCCACTAGAGGAGACACTCACTGTGAAGCTTCAGACTAAACACAGACGCAGCAAACCCAACTGTCACTGTCAGAAACTAAGCAGACTTCAGAAACTTCACATGAGGATCACTCAGCTGTGTTTTGGACATGTTTCCTTTAATGGCAGCACTGCTCCTGCTTTTGTTGAGTGGTAAGTCTTATTTAAACCTATGTTCACACTTTATTACATCCACTGAACACTTACTGAAGCACAGAGCAAGAAGCAGCAGGAAATATGTTTCTAACTTCTACATTCATTTGTTTTCATGTAGGAGTCAAATGTGAAGAACTCACTCCACTAAAGCCTGAGGTCCACAGTTTAGAAGGAGCCTCTGTCTCTGTGGAATACTCTTATCATAAAGAACCAACTTACGGTGATTATTTCTTCTGGTATCGACAATATCCTGGAAAACCTCCAGAGTTCCTGATTTCACATTCAGGAAAAGGAGATTTATTTAAAAAGATATCTTCAAAATTTCAGTTAGAAGTGAAGGAAAAGCATCTCCATCTGCTGCTGTCCTCTGCTGCAGTGAGACTCTGCTGTGTACTACTGTGCTGTGAGGCCCACAGTGACAGCAAACCCACAGTCTCTGAACAAAAACCTCTGAGAGAAAACAGCACAATACTCCACACATCCACTAGAGGAGACACTGGGACAGAGCTCTGATTCATGACAACTGACCAATTACTGTCTGGATTAAAATTTTAAAAGCAGTCTCAATCTGTGGCATTGGCCTCTCTCTTCATTTGTGTTAATTGTCCAAATTCTAGGACTTCTTTCCGACCATCTACAATCAGCTGCCAGCTCTCATTCCTCCACAGTTTCTGTTTCCTCTCATCTTGCACCTGACTGCTCCTTTTCTGAACTCATCCTCCTCGAGCGTCTCTCCTAAAACTTCAGACTCTCTCCTGGTTTCTTTCATTACTCTCTGACAGACAACAGTTCATTTCAATCAACGGATCGGTTTCGACCATCCTCTGTTCATCAAGGTGTACCACAGGGCACAGTTCTTGGACCCCTGCTCTTCATCACATTCATGCTCCCACTTGGACAGATCATACGGAAACATGGACTCCATTTCCAATCATACACCAACAATCCTCAGCTGTACATCCCCTTAAGCCCTCTGCCAAATTCCCAGCTCAGTCCCTGTCCCTGCCTCTCTGACCTCTGACCTCTGGACTTGGCTTACATCCACCTTCCTCCAGTTCAACAGCGACAGAACAGAGCTCAAGTTTGTGTCCTCCAGACCACAGCTTCAGAAGGTTGGACATCTGGTGCTTATACCATCTGCCCGTCACCATCAGTCCACAACCGGGCGTCTTCCTGGATCCCACCCTCTCTTTTGACCTCCACATACGATCAGTGACTAAATCAGGCTTCTTTCCCCTCCGCCACATCTCCCTCCTCCGTCACTCACTCCTGGACTCAGTGGCACAAACTTTCATACGAGCCTTTGTAACGTCACGTCTGGACTGTTGTGAGTCCTGTCCAGGATCAGTCAGAAGCTCCAGGACAGGCTCCAGTACAAAACACAGCCCAGGCCCTGAAACACATCACCCCCACACTCCTCCACCTACATCAGTACAAGACCTCCTCCTCACCTTCAAGTCCTGTCACTCCCTGGCCCCTCAGGACCTCTCTGACCTCCTTCACTTCTACACACTCATCCACCTACAGTCGACGTAGAAGCCTCAGTTAAATCCATCGGCTCAGAGTCATCACAGCTCCTTCTCAGAAAACTACTGCCTAAACCCAGACTGAAATAAACTAATGATGCAGGAAAACAGTTTACACACACAAGGTGTATACTTTAAATAGAACGTGACTTTGGCATTAATCTTTTATCTCCTTTTGAGGCAGATACAAAAGAACTTACAATCAGAAAACCACAAGAAAAAAAGGAGAGAGATGTGGAGGAGGAGCCAAAGTGTAACTGAGGAACAGAGCCAAACAGACACAGAGAGCATTTGAGTTTTTAACATGGAGTCAGCTCTGTGTCCACTGCTCTCAGCTCTGATTCTGCTCCTGTGTTCTTCCCCAGAGTGTAAAGGTCAAGACACAGTGACCCAGACAGGACCAGATGTACCTGCCTCTGAAGGACTCTCAGCTAAAATACTTTGTTCATTTGAATGTCAAAGTAAAAACTGCTATTTGTTCTGGTACAAACAAGAGGGACACAAAGCTCCAAAATACATGT
The DNA here is from genome assembly GCA_024349245.1 of Neodontobutis hainanensis. Lineage (NCBI taxonomy): Eukaryota > Metazoa > Chordata > Actinopteri > Gobiiformes > Odontobutidae > Neodontobutis > Neodontobutis hainanensis. The sequence continues at coordinate 20,202 of JALDNG010002294.1, read as the reverse complement.
TGAAGAAATACATATCAACAGGCTGGGGTGAAACATATAAATCTCAAGAGTTTGAAGGAAACAGGTTTGATGTGGAAACAGACAAGAACTCATTTGATCTGAAGATCCAGGAGCTTGATGTGAGAGACTCTGCTGTGTACTACTGTGCTCTGAGGCCCACAGTGACAGGAAACACCAAAACTCTGAACAAAAACCTCTGGAGCAAAGACAAGACAATACTGCACTAGCTCCACTAGAGGGAGACACTCACTGTGAAGCTTCAGACTAAACACAGACGCAGCAAACCCAACTGTCACTGTCAGAAACTAAGCAGACTTCAGAAACTTCACATGAGGATCACTCAGCTGTGTTTTGGACATGTTTCCTTTAATGGCAGCACTGCTCCTGCTTTTGTTGAGTGGTAAGTCTTATTTAAACCTATGTTCACACTTTATTACATCCACTGAACACTTACTGAAGCACAGAGCAAGAAGCAGCAGGAAATATGTTTCTAACTTCTACATTCATTTGTTTTCATGTAGGAGTCAAATGTGAAGAACTCACTCCACTAAAGCCTGAGGTCCACAGTTTAGAAGGAGCCTCTGTCTCTGTGGAATACTCTTATCATAAAGAACCAACATATGATTATTTCTACTGGTATCGACAATATCCTGGAAAACCTCCAGAGTTTCTGGTTTCACATTCAGGAACAGAGGCTTTGTTGAAGGGGAAAGGAGAGTTTCAAGTAAAAGGAAGAGAAATCCATCTGCTGCTGTCCTCTGCTGCAGTGAGAGACTCTGCTGTGTACTACTGTGCTGTGAGGCCCACAGTGACAGCAAACCCACAGTCTCTGAACAAAAACCTCTGAGAGAAAACAGCACAATACTCCACACATCCACTAGAGGGAGACACTGAGACACAGCTGTGACTGACTGAAGCTGATTCTTTAAAACGGATGTTATCAGTCCAACATTAGTGCAGTTACAGCTTGTAGCTTCAGGGCAAAGAACACAGCTTAACACCATTTGTCTCAGTTTCATAAACACATCAAAAGTGGACTCCATCATCTTACATTTTGTGTAAGTCAAAGAAACACCTGCCTTTAGCTCACAAATAAGAACAAATGTATTATTTCAATCCTAGAGAACTCTCAGAATGTTCCAATGTTTCCCATTCTCCCAAATACTCAGCAGAGAATAAAGGTTTAAAATACATTATTTAGTCAGAAAATCATTATTGATATTTAAAATCCTGAAGATTAGAGATATTTATGCTTAGATTAAAAAGATTGAACGCCTTCAGCGAAACAACAACATCTCAGAGATGTTTCCTGACATTTGGCTAAAGTCCACATCTCATCATTATTGGGGCAGGAACTGAGAATGTATTTCCTTTAAAAGAGCTTGAAGTTCATCTGAACAAGCAGCTGTTCTGGGACATGACGGATGCACTTCACAGGAAGGACCAGAATGTTCTCTACTGTCTTCAAACACATCAGACTTTTAATGTCTGCTGCATATTTTGGATTGAACAGTTTTTCTAGGTTAAGTTTTGAACAGATCGTCTAAAAAGAGAGGACAGCCCTTACGAAACTGACAGAGAGAAGAATGTCTCAAAGAGAAACCAGGTGGGGTTGTGGAGGGATACATGTGAAGAAGGATGAACGCTCTGGAAAGAACATCTATAAGTTTGTATATTTTTAATAAAGAGACTGAATCGACACAGAACTCCTTCGACCCCACAGCCATTCACTTTTAGAACACTACAGTCTGGAACAGATAAAGACCAAGGACAGAGCTTTTAAAAAGCTCTAAATGTCCATCAAAGTGTTGTTAATATAAGTTTTAGAGGAGAGATGTTCATTCTGTGATGAATAAAAGAGCACAAAAAGATTTATGTTTTTATTATATTAAGACAAAGTCCACAATCTGTAAATGTTGCACCTGCTTCAAATGTTGAGAAAAACACCAGAGCCCTGTCTGTGAGGTTCTGTGTGCAGCCAGTGTGACGTGGGCTTTATAGTGACGTAGTGATGCATTCACAGACAGCTGTTTCCTTCAGGTTGGGCTTGAGCAGCTTGTGTTTCTGTCATAAAGACTCACTGTATGGCCTCTGTACCATCTCCTGCTCAGTGGCCTCTCACTGCAGACATGAAGCACTGGCTGAGAAACCTCCTGCTTCTGACTCTCTGGATAGGTAACTCTTTAAACCTACTGACTCTTCTCCTCCAATCAATCATCTTTATTGATCCATGTCTTCCTCTTCCCCAGAGTGTAAAGGTCAAGACACAGTGACCCAGACAGGACCAGTCACTGTCTCTGAAGGACTCGACACCATTTTACACAGTTACTTTCAAACCAGTGACACATATCCATATCTGTTCTGGTACAAACAAGAAACTGGAGGTGTTCTGAAATACATCTTGAGGAAAGATAAGAATTCACCCACCACAAAATCTCCAGAGTTCAATAAAGACAGGTTTGAAGCTGTAATAAATGGAAGCTATGTTGGACTGAAGATCCAGGAGCTTGATGTGAGAGACTCTGCTGTGTACTACTGTGCTCAGCCCACAGTGACAGGAAACACCAAAACTCTGAACAAAAACCTCTGGAGCAAAGACAACACAATACTGCACTAGCTCCACTAGAGGGAGACACTCACTGTGAAGCTTCAGACTAAACACAGACGCAGCAAACCCAACTGTCACTGTCAGAAACTAAGCAGACTTCAGAAACTTCACATGAGGATCACTCAGCTGTGTTTTGGACATGTTTCCTTTAATGGCAGCACTGCTCCTGCTTTTGTTGAGTGGTAAGTCTTATTTAAACCTATGTTCACACTTTATTACATCCACTGAACACTTACTGAAGCACAGAGCAAGAAGCAGCAGGAAATATGTTTCTAACTTCTACATTCATTTGTTTTCATGTAGGAGTCAAATGTGAAGAACTCACTCCACTAAAGCCTGAGGTCCACAGTTTAGAAGGAGCCTCTGTCTCTGTGGAATATTCTTATCATTAAGCACTCTCTGCCGGTGATGAGTTTTATTGGTATCGACAATATGCAGAGAAACCACCAACATTTATCTATTCTCATCTTGGATCAGGACAAGAAGTAAGAAGAGAAATTCAAGGGATTTCAGTCAAAATTAGTCGAGACAAAAAGCATCTCCATCTGCTGCTGTCCTCTGCTGCAGTGAGAGACTCTGCTGTGTACTACTGTGCTGTGAGGCCCACAGTGACAGCAAACCCACAGTCTCTGAACAAAAACCTCTGAGAGAAAACAGCACAATACTGCACACGTCCACTAGAGGGAGACACTGGGACACAGCTGTGATCCACTGACTTTAACACTCCAACATCAAGAGAACAGTTAAATCTTGGTTAGGACTTGTTACATGTTGTGGACCTCTGGGTTTGGACCTGCTCTTGTCTCGACTCTTTTCTGTCTCCTTCCAGGGGCTGTGGGCGGGACCTGACATGTGGACACTGACTGACCAATCACTGTCTGGACCTAAATTTAAGCAGTGTCAGTCTGTGGCATGGCCTCTCCTCTCTGTTTGTGATGCTACTTTTATTCATGAAAGAGTTTATTGTAAAATATGTGTGTGTGGGAGGTTGACAAGAGGAGTGGGCACCTAATACATTTCTAACGCCTAGTTATGTTTTCTTAGTAACACTTGATTTATTGGTTGTTGCCATGCTTGTGTTTTATTTTGACTAAAGTTCACTTTTTAAAGAAGTTGCCCTTGCTCTCTAGTTTCAGCTTTTATTTCTTGGTCTTGACGTTGAGTTAGGCTCTGTTTGGTTTCTTGGATACTATTGCGGCGTATAAACTCCAAAAATTGATCCAAACGTCGCTGCAGGCTCAGACATGTGGGTTAACACTGAAGACGCGTCAGGCTGACTCTTTGCATGTTTAGTCTTTATTGCACTATTTCACACGGAACAGACACTTACTTGATAGATGTTCTTCTCAGATCACACAAAGATACCTGAGACAGTGCATTCATGTAAGATTTTGATAAGTACATGAAAGGTGACGGTGACGCTGTCCTGACGGTCAACAGAAAGTGTCTCCCCATGCTCAGCCTGCCGCCATAATCAAAGACCCATTTTCCCACAGGTGAGCACACACACTTTAATACAGACACCACGCCCCCAGTGCCACCCACACCAACCGAAGACGTCAGTTAGCGCATGCACACAACAGCATCGAAAAAGAGGAAATATCATAAAAGAAATTAGACCCAATGTATGGCTCCTACAGATACGACACAACTGTTGAGTAAAAAACTTTGTGTTTTGGCATTAATAAAAGTCAAGCACTGCTACATTTGACTCTGACTCTTTGTGTTAATTGTCCAAATTCTAGGACTTCTTTCAGACCATCTACAATCAGCTGCCAGCTACCACTCCTCCACAGTTTCTGTTTCCTCTCATCTTGCACCTGACTGCTCCTTTTCTGCATTCACAGCTGTTATAGCTGAACAAGTGCAATGGACCAAAACATCCAGCATTTCTGGTCAAAGCCTGCAGATAGCTCACACCATAAACACTTCCCTGACATCCTGTATAGTTCCCTCTTCACTCAAGATGGCTGCTGTCTCACCCATCCTGAAGAAGTGTGGTCTGGACACAGAAGAGCTTTCCAACTACCGGTCGATCTCTAACTGCTCTTTTCTGAGTGAGATCCTGGAGAAAGCAGCGGCTGGTCAAATCCAACAACACATGTCCAACCATGAGCTCTTTAAGTCATTTCAGTCAGGATTCAGACCCCCCCACAGCACCGAGACAGCCCTCATCAAAATCACCAACGACCTCCTCAGAGCTGCAGATTCCAGACACATCACTGAACTCTTCCTCCTCGACCTATCAGTGCTTTTGACATCGTCTCCCACTCCATCCTCCTCGAACGTCTCTCCTAAAACTTCAGACTCTCTCCTGGTTTCTTTCATTACTCTCTGACAGACAACAGTTCATTTCAATCAACGGATCCCGCTTTCAACCATCCTCTGTTCATCAAGGTGTACCACAGGGCACAGTTCTTGGACCCCTGCTCTTCATCACATACATGCTCCCACTTGGACAGATCATACGGAAACATGAACTCCATTTCCAATCATACACCAACAATCCTCAGCTGTACATCCCCCTTAAGCCCTCTGCCAAATTCCCAGCTCAGTCCCTGTCCCACTGCCTCTCTGACCTCTGACCTCTGGACTTGGCTTACATCCACCTTCCTCCAGTTCAACAGCGACAGAACAGAGCTCATGTTTGTGTCCTCCAGACCACAACTTCAGAAGGTTGGACATCTGGTGCTTATACCATCTGCCCGTCGCCATCAGTCCACAACCCGGGCGTCTTCCTGGATCCCACCCTCTCTTTTGACCTCCACATACGATCAGTGACTAAATCAGGCTTCTTTCCCCTCCGCCACATCTCCCTCCTCCGTCACTCACTCCTGGACTCAGTGGCACAAACTTTCATACGAGCCTTTGTAACGTCACGTCTGGACTGTTGTAACGGAGTCCTGTCCAGGATCAGTCAGAAGCTCCAGGACAGGCTCCAGTACAAAACACAGCCCAGGCCCTGGAAACACATCACCCCCACACTCCTCCACCTACATCCAGTACAAGAGCCTCCTCCTCACCTTCAAGTCCTGTCACTCCCTGGCCCCTCAGGACCTCTCTGACCTCCTTCACTTCTACACACTCATCCACCTACAGTCGACGTAGAAGCCTCAGTTAAATCCATCGGCTCAGAGTCATCACAGCTCCTTCTCAGAAAACTACTGCCTAAACCCAGACTGAAATAAACTAATGATGCAGGAAAACAGTTTACACACACACAGTGTTTACTTTAAAAAGAAAGTGACTTTGCCATTAATCCTTTATCTCCTTTTGAGGCAGATACAAAAGAACTTACAATCAGAAAACCACAAGAAAAAAAGGAGAGAGACGTGGAGGAGGAGCCAAAGTGTAACTGAGGAACAGAGCCAAACAGACACAGAGAGCATTTGAGTTTTTAACATGGAGTCAGCTCTGTGTCCACTGCTCTCAGCTCTGATTCTGCTCCTGTGTTCTTCCCCAGAGTGTAAAGGTCAAGACACAGTGACCCAGACAGGACCAGATGTACCTGCCTCTGAAGGACTCTCAGCTAAAATACTCTGTAACTTTTCAACTACTGACCCAACTCCAACTCTGTTCTGGTACAAACAAGAGGGAAACGATGCTCCAAAATATGTTTTGAAGAAAACCAAAACAACAACAGCCTGGCTTGACATAATTAAATCTCCAGATTTTGAAGAAAAAAGGTTTGATGTGGAAACAGACAAGAACTCATGTGATCTGAAGATCCAGCAGCTTGATGTGAGAGACTCTGCTGTGTACTACTGTGCTCTGCAGCCCACAGTGACAGGAAACACCAAAACTCTGAACAAAAACCTCTGGAGCAAAGACAACACAATACTGCACTAGCTCCACTAGAGGGAGACACTCACTGTGAAGCTTCAGACTAAACACAGACGCAGCAAACCCAACTGTCACTGTCAGAAACTAAGCAGACTTCAGAAACTTCACATGAGGATCACTCAGCTGTGTTTTGGACATGTTTCCTTTAATGGCAGCACTGCTCCTGCTTTTGTTGAGTGGTAAGTCTTATTTAAACCTATGTTCACACTTTATTACATCCACTGAACACTTACTGAAGCACAGAGCAAGAAGCAGCAGGAAATATGTTTCTAACTTCTACATTCATTTGTTTTCATGTAGGAGTCAAATGTGAAGAACTCACTCCACTAAAGCCTGAGGTCCACAGTTTAGAAGGAGCCTCTGTCTCTGTGGAATATTCTTATCATTAAGCACTCTCTGCCGGTGATGAGTTTTATTGGTATCGACAATATGCAGGGAAACCACCAACATTTATCTATTCTCATCTTGGATCAGGACAAGAATTAAGAAGAGAAATTCAAGGGATTTCAGTCAAAATTAGTCGAGACAAAAAGCATCTCCATCTGCTGCTGTCCTCTGCTGCAGTGAGAGACTCTGCTGTGTACTACTGTGCTGTGAGGCCCACAGTGACAGCAAACCCACAGTCTCTGAACAAAAACCTCTGAGAGAAAACAGCACAATACTGCACACGTCCACTAGAGGGAGACACTGAGACACAGCTGTGATCCACTGACTTTAACACTCCAACATCAAGAGAACAGTTAAATCTTGGTTAGGACTTGTTACATGTTGTGGACCTCTGGGTTTGGACCTGCTCTTGTCTCGACTCTTTTCTGTCTCCTTCCAGGGGCTGTGGGCGGGACCTGACATGTGGACACTGACTGACCAATCAGTGTCTGGACCTAAATTTAAAAAGCAGTGTCAGTCTGTGGCATGGCCTCTCCCTCTCTGTTTGTGATGCTACTTTTATTCATGAAAGAGTTTATTGTAAAATATGTGTGTGTGGGAGGTTGACAAGAGGAGTGGGCACCTAATACATTTCTAACACCTAGTTATGTTTTCTTAGTAACACTTGATTTATTGGTTGTTGCTATGCTTGTTTTTTGACTAAAATTCACTTTTTAAAGAAGTTGCACTTGCTCTCTAGTTTCAGCTTTTATTTCTTGGTCTTGACGTTGAGTTAGGCTCTGTTTGGTTTCTTGGATACTATTGCGGCGTATAAACTCCAAAAATTGATCCAAACGTCGCTGCAGGCTCAGACATGTGGGTTAACACTGAAGACGCGTCAGGCTGACTCTTTGCATGTTTAGTCTTTATTGCACTATTTCACACGGAACAGACACTTACTTGATAGATGTTCTTCTCAGATCACACAAAGATACCTGAGACAGTGCATTCATGTAAGATGTTGATAAGTACATGAAAGGTGACGGTGACGCTGTCCTGACGGTCAACAGAAAGTGTCTCCCCATGCTCAGCCTGCCGCCATAATCAAAGACCCATTCTCCCACAGGTGAGCACACACACTTTAATACAGACACCACGCCCCCAGTGCCACCCACACCAACCGAAGACGTCAGTTAGCGCATGCACACAACAGCATCGAAAAAGAGGAAATATCATAAAAGAAATTAGACCCAATGTATGGCTCCTACAGATACGACACAACTGTTGAGTAAAAAACTTTGTGTTTTGGCATTAATAAAAGTCAAGCACTGCTACATTTGACTCTGACTCATTGTGTTAATTGTCCAAATTCTAGGACTTCTTTCAGACCATCTACAATCAGCTGCCAGCTACCACTCCTCCACAGTTTCTGTTTCCTCTCATCTTGCACCTGACTGCTCCTTTTCTGCATTCACAGCTGTTATAGCTGAACAAGTGTAATGGACAAAACATCCAGCATTTCTGGTCAAAGCCTGCAGATAGCTCACACCATAAACACTTCCCTGACATCCTGTATAGTTCCCTCTTCACTCAAGATGGCTGCTGTCTCACCCATCCTGAAGAAGCGTGGTCTGGACACAGAAGAGCTCTCCAACTACCGGTCGATCTCTAACTGCTCTTTTCTGAGTGAGATCCTGGAGAAAGCAGCGGCTGGTCAAATCCAACAACACATGTCCAACCATGAGCTCTTTAAATCATTTCAGTCAGGATTCAGACCCCCCCACAGCACCGAGACAGCCCTCATCAAAATCACCAACAACCTCCTCAGAGCTGCAGATTCCAGACACATCACTGAACTCTTCCTCCTCGACCTATCAGTGCTTTTGACATCGTCTCCCACTCCATCCTCCTCGAACGTCTCTCCTAAAACTTCAGACTCTCTCCTGGTTTCTTTCATTACTCTCTGACAGACAACAGTTCATTTCAATCAACGGATCCCGGTTTCGACCATCCTCTGTTCATCAAGGTGTACCACAGGGCACAGTTCTTGGACCCCTGCTCTTCATCACATTCATGCTCCCACTTGGACAGATCATACGGAAACATGGACTCCATTTCCAATCATACACCAACAATCCTCAGCTGTACATCCCCCTTAAGCCCTCTGCCAAATTCCCAGCTCAGTCCCTGTCCCACTGCCTCTCTGACCTCTGACCTCTGGACTTGGCTTACATCCACCTTCCTCCAGTTCAACAGCGACAGAACAGAGCTCAAGTTTGTGTCCTCCAGACCACAGCTTCAGAAGGTTGGACATCTGGTGCTTATACCATCTGCCCGTCACCATCAGTCCACAACCCGGGCGTCTTCCTGGATCCCACCCTCTCTTTTGACCTCCACATACGATCAGTGACTAAATCAGGCTTCTTTCCCCTCCGCCACATCTCCCTCCTCCGTCACTCACTCCTGGACTCAGTGGCACAAACTTTCATACGAGCCTTTGTAGCGTCACGTCTGGACTGTTGTGGAGTCCTGTCCAGGATCAGTCAGAAGCTCCAGGACAGGCTCCAGTACAAAACACAGCCCAGGCCCTGGAAACACATCACCCCCACACTCCTCCACCTACATCCAGTACAAGAGCCTCCTCCTCACCTTCAAGTCCTGTCACTCCCTGGCCCCTCAGGACCTCTCTGACCTCCTTCACTTCTACACACTCATCCACCTACAGTCGACGTAGAAGCCTCAGTTAAATCCATCGGCTCAGAGTCATCACAGCTCCTTCTCAGAAAACTACTGCCTAAACCCAGACTGAAATAAACTAATGATGCAGTAAAAGTGCTTTTTGAAAGAAACAGGAAAAAGAACAAGATTCAGAGTCACAGTAAACGGAAATAAAGACTGTGGCTGAAAGTGACTGAAACACAGGTGTAAACTTTAAATAGAACATGACTTTGGCATTAATCTTTTATCTCCTTTTGAGGCAGATACAAAAGAACTTACAATCAGAAAACCACAAGAAAAAAAGGAGAGAGATGTGGAGGAGGAGCCAAAGTGTAACTGAGGAACAGAGCCAAACAGACACAGAGAGCATTTGAGTTTTTAACATGGAGTCAGCTCTGTGTCCACTGCTCTCAGCTCTGATTCTGCTCCTGTGTTCTTCCCCAGAGTGTAAAGGTCAAGACACAGTGACCCAGACAGGACCAGATGTACCTGCCTCTGAAGGACTCTCAGCCAAAATACTCTGTAACTTTAAAACTACTGACTCAAGTTACACTCTGTTCTGGTACAAACAGGAGGATGGTGGATTTCCAAAGTACATTTTATATAATTCATATGGAACAATGATTTATTCTCCAGAGTTCAATAAAGATAGATTTGAAGCTGAGATCCAGGAGAACTCATTTGATCTGAAGATCCAGGAGCTTGATGTGAGAGACTCTGCTGTGTACTACTGTGCTCTGAGGCCCACAGTGACAGGAAACACCAAAACTCTGAACAAAAACCTCTGGAGCAAAGACAACACAATACTGCACTAGCTCCACTAGAGGGAGACACTCACTGTGAAGCTTCAGACTAAACACAGACGCAGCAAACCCAACTGTCACTGTCAGAAACTAAGCAGACTTCAGAAACTTCACATGAGGATCACTCAGCTGTGTTTTGGACATGTTTCCTTTAATGGCAGCACTGCTCCTGCTTTTGTTGAGTGGTAAGTCTTATTTAAACCTATGTTCACACTTTATTACATCCACTGAACACTTACTGAAGCACAGAGCAAGAAGCAGCAGGAAATATGTTTCTAACTTCTACATTCATTTGTTTTCATGTAGGAGTCAAATGTGAAGAACTCACTCCACTAAAGCCTGAGGTCCACAGTTTAGAAGGAGCCTCTGTCTCTGTGGAATACTCTTATCATAAAGAACCAACTTCCAGTGATTATTTCTTCTGGTATCGACAATATCCTGGAAAACCTCCAGAGTTCTTGATTTCACATTCAGGAACAGGAGATTTATTTGAAAAGATATCTTCAAACTTTCAGTTTGAAGTGAAGGAAAGGCATCTCCATCTGCTGCTGTCCTCTGCTGCAGTGAGAGACTCTGCTGTGTACTACTGTGCTGTGAGGCCCACAGTGACAGCAAACCCACAGTCTCTGAACAAAAACCTCTGAGAGAAAACAGCACAATACTCCACACGTCCACTAGAGGGAGACACTGATGATGTTCAAAGCCTTCTTTACATTTATATTCAGTTCTCGGTGCTTGTAGATCCAGTAGCTGTTCTGTTGGATCAGACCAGATAAACAAAGCTCATCAGAACTAACAAACTTTCATATTAGTTCAGCTGGGCAATAATATAACAATATCAGAACTATTTCTTGCTAAAGCACTGCTCTGTCCGTTCTGTTGTGTCTGAGGCTGAAAATGTCTGAGGAGACTCTGCAGACGATAAAGACACTAATAATCCCCAGAGACAGGCATCATGTTCCTGTGTGATGCACTGATTTAATGCATGAACAGAGTAGAGTCTGTGTGACTGAAGACAAGAATTCAAGTGCTTTTTGTGTCTTTAAGTACATGAGACCAGAGCTGGTGAGACAGAAACTAAACAGATCAGACCTACATTCTTGTACACTGTGATAGAATAAATAAAAAAGACATTTTGATTTTGACAAAAGCTGAACTGAATTGTTTTTTTATCCTTTTCTTCCGGCCCTACATCATCAGCACATTTTACTGCAGCTTTTTAAGATTCTACTGAAAAATGTGAGCTGTTCTTGTCACAACAAACACAAACATGTTTTAGAAGGACATCCACAGGCCCCTCATCCTCGAGAGATCTTCTGTTCAACTACAGCCTCAACATGGACTAAAGCACAAACGTACAATAAAACACCTGGAGACTGTTTAGATCCAATCAGAGCGGCTGGCCTGTAGAGGGCGATAGAGCGCCTTCCTCCCTGATTTAAACTATGCCTAAAGAAATAGAAAAGTATACAGTCACAAATATAGGCCTAATCGATCTAGGGTTATATACAAGTATTAGTAAATGTTATATATTATTTAAAAAGTGTGCACATAATCAATCTTTTTTTGTTTAGCACTTTACAAAAACCAAAAGAAACCAAAGTGCTTTAGATTTAAAACATTAACCAAATAAAAAATACACAAATCTGAAAATGAAGCAGTGCTGCAGTTTGTTAGAAACCAGTCTAAATAAGTCAGTCTTTAACCTGGACTTGAACAGGCTCAGGTCAGTGAGAGCACGGAGGTCAAAGGTCATGTGTTCCAGAGTTTAGGAGCAGCAACATAAAATGAACGATCGACCCACTGCTTGTACTGGGACCTCGGAACGACTCATCTCCTCTGGTCAGCCGACCGGAGGGCTGGGACGGTCGACAGTCAAACTTTCAGATAAACACAGTGGCACAAGGTCGAGCTTCAAAAACAGACATTAAAATATAAAACTGAACACAAGAACAAACTGGAGCCAGTGGAGGGAACAGAGAACTGGGCTGATGTGTCTGTGTCTGGATGTGTTTGTTCAGAGACGAGCAGCTGCACTTTGTTCCAGTTGCAGAAGATGGAGTGAGGACTGTGAGAATGTCTTTTGTCTGTTGCATGTCACATTGAAGCTCGCTGAGCCACTGTTGGATGGACTCTGAGACAAATGAACCAATCCAGTTCAAAGAAACAAAAGACTGGCACAACATGAACCAATCACATTTAGAGAAACAAAAGACTGGCTCAACATGAACCAATCACATTTAGAGAAACAAAAGACTGCACAACATGAACCAATCACATTTAGAGAAACAAAAGACTGGCACAACATGAACCAATCACATTTAGAGAAACAAAAGACTGGCACAACATGAACCAATCAAATAGACCCATCACTCGTACCACCGTAAACACTGTAAAAACTGTAAATACTGTCTCTAGAACCACCACGTGATGAATGTAAAAATGTGTCTCTGTGAGGTTCTGTGTGCAGCCAGTGTGACGTGGGCTTTATAGTGACGTAGTGATGCATTCACAGACAGCTGTTTCCTTCAGGTTGGGCTTGAGCAGCTTGTGTTTCTGTCATAAAGACTCACTGTATGGCCTCTGTACCATCTCCTGCTCAGTGGCCTCTCACTGCAGACATGAAGCACTGGCTGAGAAACCTCCTGCTTCTGACTCTCTGGATAGGTAACTCTTTAAACCTACTGACTCTTCTCCTCCAATCAATCATCTTTATTGATCCATGTCTTCCTCTTCCCCAGAGTGTAAAGGTCAAGACACAGTGACCCAGACAGGACCAGTCACTGCCTCTGAAGGACTCTCAGCACCACTTTACACTGTTTCAAACCAGTGACACATATCCATATCTGTTCTGGTACAAACAAGAAACTGGAGGTGTTCTGAAATACATCTTGAGGAAAGATAAGAATTCACCCAGCACAAAATCTCAGAGTTCAATAAAGACAGGTTTGAAGCTGTAATAAATGGAAGCTATGTTGGACTGAAGATCCAGGAGCTTGATGTGAGAGACTCTGCTGTGTACTACTGTGCTCTGCAGCCCACAGTGACAGGAAACACCAAAACTCTGAACAAAAACCTCTGGAGCAAAGACAACACAATACTGCACTAGCTCCACTAGAGGAGACACTCACTGTGAAGCTTCAGACTAAACACAGACGCAGCAAACCCAACTGTCACTGTCAGAAACTAAGCAGACTTCAGAAACTTCACATGAGGATCACTCAGCTGTGTTTTGGACATGTTTCCTTTAATGGCAGCACTGCTCCTGCTTTTGTTGAGTGGTAAGTCTTATTTAAACCTATGTTCACACTTTATTACATCCACTGAACACTTACTGAAGCACAGAGCAAGAAGCAGCAGGAAATATGTTTCTAACTTCTACATTCATTTGTTTTCATGTAGGAGTCAAATGTGAAGAACTCACTCCACTAAAGCCTGAGGTCCACAGTTTAGAAGGAGTCTCTGTCTCTGTGGAATATTCTTATAAAGCGCTCTCTCCAAGTGATGAGTTTTATTGGTATCGACAATATGCAGAGAAACCACCAACATTTATCTATTCTCATCTTGGATCAGGACAAGAATTAAGAAGAGAAATTCAAGGAATTTCAGTCAAAATTAGTCGAGACAAAAAGGATCTCCATCTGCTGCTGTCCTCTGCTGCAGTGAGAGACTCTGCTGTGTACTACTGTGCTGTGAGGCCCACAGTAACAGCAAACCCACAGTCTCTGAACAAAAACCTCTGAGAGAAAACAGCACAATACTGCACACATCCACTAGAGGGAGACACTGAGACACAGCTGTGACTGACTGAAGCTGATTCTTTAAAACGAATGTTATCAGTCCAACATTAGTGCAGTTACAGATTGTAGCTTCAGGGCAAAGAACACAGCTTAACACCATTTGTCTCAGTTTCATAAACACATCAAAAGTAGACTCCATCATCTTACATTTTGTGTAAGTCAAAGAAACACCTGCCTTTAGCTCACAAATAACATTAATTCATTCATCTTCTACCGTCCCGTTAGTGTGGTTGACTGGAGCCTATCCCAGCAGCTTTGGGCCTGAGGCGGGTTCACCTGGACTGTGGCCAGTTAGTCAGACTGACATAGAGAGACAGTGACAGAAAACCATTCAGTCTCACATTCATTCACTAGGAACACTTTTAGAGTTGCCGATTAACCTGTTCATGCATGTCTTTGGATTGGGAGGAAGCAGTACTGGAGAGAACCCACGGTAACACACGGAGGACATGCAGACTCCTCACAGAAAGACCGGACTCGGCCGAGAGAATGTTTGAGTAGGCGGGTTTTGAACTCACTGACCTTCTTGCTGTAAGGCAGGAGTTCTAACTCTGCCACGTGCACCCATTGCACAAATAACAACAAATGTAATATTTCAATCCTATAGAACTCCCAGAACGTTTCAATGTTTCCCATTCTCCCAAATACTCAGCAGAGAATAAATGTTTTAATCACATTGTTTAGTTCCTTGAGCCAATGCCAACATTTCTGGTCAAAGCCTGCATTCCCGCTCTGAGCCTGCACATAGCTGACATCATAAACCTCCCTGACATCCTGTTTATTTCCCTCTTCATTCAAGATGGCTGCTGTCACACCTGTCCTAAAGCATGGCCTGGACACGGAAGAGCTCTGCCTTAATGTCATTGAGACCAGAGTAATCACTGCAGGGAGGGTCTTATCCTTCTTCCCCACGAAAAAGACTAATTATGCCTGCAGCCCAAGAGTCCCTCTGCGGTGCTTAGAGGGAATATAGTCAGGATTTAGGAGAGCTGTTTCAGGAAGCAGGTCTATGGGACAATTGTAGGGCCAGTGCAGAGGAAGGGAGGTAGCCTTAGCCTAAAAACCTTGTGAAAGTCATTATGTTCGACAGGGACCCTGTCAGGCAGAGACAAGGTGGTAGCTCCTGGAAGAGGACTGGGAACCCCAGCAGACTGGAGACACACGACTGACATGCGTTAATGCAACCCAGGATAGTTCCAGTGTCCCAGTCGAGATGGGGGTTGTGACGCCCGAGCCAGGGGTAGCCCAGAATAAATGGGATCCAAGGAGACCTAATCAGGTGTAATTGGAGGTTCATCTTGGGGGTTCCCTGAGTTGAATAGCGTCACTGGGTTAGTCTGGTGAGTCACATTGCCCAGGAGATAACCGTCTAAGGCTCAGGCCGGGACTGCTCTGTCCAAAATACACTGGGAATCCCCAACTGGACGACAAGCTCAGTGTCCATGAGGTTTGCATCAGCTCCCAAATCAATAAAAGTGGCCAAGGTCTGTGGACCGTCCGAGGGTAGGAGTTTGGAATGGACAAGGTTGTCCTACTGGGGAGACTTCATCCGTCAGGTTTAGCAATATACCTCCCTCTACTGCTGAGCCCATTCTTTTAGCTAGTCAGGGTTGAGGGCAGACCAGATCCTGTCAAGGTGCCCCCTGGGATGGCCGGCCGGCGCGGTTTTGTTGGTCAAGCCAGATGGAGCCGTAGACATTGTCATTGAGCTCTTGTGGGACGTCATGTCATCCCATGACATCCCACAAGATCTCAATGACAATAATCCACCAGCCCCAGGTTGAAGGCTTGGAGAAGCACTGAAGTACTGAATCTGCATTGACTTTGAATTGAAAGTCAATGGAGTAGATGAAAACAGTGTGCAACCCCTGTCTTAATTAGAGAAGACAACAACCAGTCCCCACTCTCTACTCCAAACATCTTATCTAACTCCGCTGAGAAAGCTTGAAAGCTGGAGCCGTTTTTCTCTCCCTCTCCCTTGTACCCGGCTGGGAGCAGAGTTAGCCACGGTCTTTGGTGTAAGAAGTAGTGAATAGCAGACAGCAAGGAATTCTGGAGCTGGAGCTGGAACGCCAGACCAGAGCTGGCACTGATGCTGTAGCTGGAGCGTAGGTAGGTACTGAGCTGGAGATCTGGTTGAGTCCACTAGAGGAAACGGGCCCGATGTACAGGCAGGACTCTGCTAAACAAAAGCCCGTAGCAGAAACTTGTAACAGGATCAGGAAGCAGGAACAGATAACTGCACCAGGTTAGCAGGAACAGGTAGCAGAGCCAGGTTAGCGTTCTGATAAATATGGCATGTCTGTTGTGGCGGCAACCCCCAAACCCAGAGTTCTCTACCCTCTCAAGGGGCTGGAGAGTTCATGGAGGTTTGCCCAACCAGTCCACATGTGTTTTGTGGATCTGGGGCCATCAGGGGCCATCTGCTACGAGCTCTCTGGTCCCTGTACAACTAGAACTGGCAGTAAGTCATACTTGTTCACGGTGCACAATCTATGTTTCTACTCTCACCTTTGGTCATAAGATGTGGGTCATGACCAAAAATAGAGCCTCTGTTCCTCCACATCAGTAGGAGTCAGCTGAGGCTTGGGCATCTGTTCTGGAGGCCTCCTGGACCAACAGAGGGTTGCTGTGAGACTGTAGCGCTGCGGGAGGAGGTTGAGCAGCTAGGCAAAGTCCAAATAACCCGAGTTTTCCAGGCTCACGTAAAGGAGAGCCGGCTATCTGATGAAGGAGATGCAACATTTGCCAAATTTTTGGTCCTTTTCACAAATGTAATCTAAATTGAGCTTTTTTTTAAGTTTTACTGTTTTACTCATTTTGATCTGTAATTTTGTTTTTCATTTGTAGAGTCTCTGAACAAAAACCTCTGGAGAGAAAACAATCCAATCCTCCACACATCCACCAGAGGGAGTAATAGCCTGGTCTGATCTCACTGTGGAAAGAGCAGATGATGAAGAGGAAGGGCCAATGAGGTTAGATTAATCAGAGTCTCAGAGTAGTTCCTCTCACTGCAGACATGAAGCACTGGCTGAGAAACCTCCTGCTTCTGACTCTCTGGATAGGTAACTCTTTAAACCTACTGACTCTTCTCCTCCAATCAATCATCTTTATTGATCCATGTCTTCCTCTTCCCCAGAGTGTAAAGGTCAAGACACAGTGACCCAGACAGGACCAGTCACTGCCTCTGAAGGACTCAACACCACTTTACACTGTTACTTTCAAACCAGTGACACATATCCATATCTGTTCTGGTACAAACAAGAAACTGGAGGTGTTCTGAAATACATCTTGAGGAAAGTTAAGAATTCACCCACCACAAAATCTCCAGAGTTCAATAAAGACAGGTTTGAAGCTGTAATAAATGGAAGCTATGTTGGACTGAAGATCCAGGAGCTTGATGTGAGAGACTCTGCTGTGTACTACTGTGCTCTGCAGCCCACAGTGACAGGAAACACCAAAACTCTGAACAAAAACCTCTGGAGCAAAGACAACACAATACTGCACTAGCTCCACTAGAGGGAGACACTCACTGTGAAGCTTCAGACTAAACACAGACGCAGCAAACCCAACTGTCACTGTCAGAAACTAAGCAGACTTCAGAAACTTCACATGAGGATCACTCAGCTGTGTTTTGGACATGTTTCCTTTAATGGCAGCACTGCTCCTGCTTTTGTTGAGTGGTAAGTCTTATTTAAACCTATGTTCACACTTTATTACATCCACTGAACACTTACTGAAGCACAGAGCAAGAAGCAGCAGGAAATATGTTTCTAACTTCTACATTCATTTGTTTTCATGTAGGAGTCAAATGTGAAGAACTCACTCCACTAAAGCCTGAGGTCCACAGTTTAGAAGGAGCCTTTGTCTCTGTGGACTACTCTTATCAAAAAGAACCAACTTATGATTATTTCTTCTGGTATCGACAATATCCTGGAAAACCTCCAGAGTTCTTGGTTTCACATTCAGGAACAAATACTTTGTTGAATGGAAAAGGAAAGTTTCAAGTAAAAGGAAGAGAAATCCATCTGCTGCTGTCCTCTGCTGCAGTGAGAGACTCTGCTGTGTACTACTGTGCTGTGAGGCCCACAGTGACAGCAAACCCACAGTCTCTGAACAAAAACCTCTGGAGAGAATACAGCACAATACTCCACACGTCCACTAGAGGGAGACAGAGCCTGCTCTGGTCTCACTGTGAACTGAGAAGATGATGAGGACGAAGGGCCAATGAGTCTTTGGGTGGATTTCATTTTTCTCAATATGTCTCCTCGACTTCTCGATGAGGTTATTCCAAAGCTCTTGCTGCTGAGGAGAGAAGGCATAAGGAGGATACACTGGAGCTTCCTTCACAGAAGTTAATCTCAGACAGAAGAAAAACTCCGCCACTCCACATGATCTTGGACGAGACTTTCAACAGCACAGCGACTTCAGCTGCAACACCACTGGGGCAAAAGGTGGCTCAAGTCTCTTGCCCAAGGACTTAAAATTCTGAAGTTAATTTGAGATCTTGCTGCAGATCCAGTTGTAAATGATCCCAGTGTCAATTAAGCTCATTAATGAGCAAATGTAGGAGTTTTTATCAGAACTGTAACATGTACCAGCAAATTTGTATCAGTAATTTTAAATATGTATAGCATTTGTAGTGTGTGTTCGAATGTGTATCAGTACTGTATTGTGCATCCCACTCATGCACTGGCACTTTACTGTGCATCGCACTTAAAATGTGTGATTGTAATTGCAATGTACTTTAAGTATTGAAGCTTTGATCCTCTTGCACTTTGGTACCATCTGGTTGCCAGTTATGTACCCTCTCCTTTGTTGGATGTTTATGTTTTATGTTGTTTATATGTTTTTATATGTCTGTCTATGCAGCACTGTCTCTAAACCAAATTTCTCAAGGGAGACGAATAAACTAACTTGAACTTGAACTTGAAATGTCAAAAATAGACGTTGCTGCAGGTGACTCTCCTTAGACTTATTTCATCTCTCTCTCTGTGGCTCCTCTGTGGGCGGGACTAAGACGTGAGGAGAGGAAAGGAGGAGGAATCAAGTGTGCATGTTCAGAGAAATGAGATCCACCTCAGAGTAGTTCCTCTCACTGCAGACATGAAGCACTGGCTGAGAAACCTCCTGCTTCTGACTCTCTGGATAGGTAACTCTTTAAACCTACTGACTCTTCTCCTCCAATCAATCATCTTTATTGATCCATGTCTTCCTCTTCCCAGAGTGTAAAGGTCAAGACACAGTGACCCAGACAGGACCAGTCACTGCCTCTGAAGGACTCAACACCACTTTACACTGTTACTTTCAAACCAGTGACACATATCCATATCTGTTCTGGTACAAACAAGAAACTGGAGGTGTTCTGAAATACATCTTGAGAAAGTTAAGAATTCACCCACCACAAAATCTCCAGAGTTTAATAAAGACCAGTTTGAAGCTGAGATCCAGGAGAACTCATTTGATCTGAAGATCCAGGAGCTTGATGTGAGAGACTCTGCTGTGTACTACTGTGCTCTGAGGCCCACAGTGACAGGAAACACCAAAACTCTGAACAAAAACCTCTGGAGCAAAGACAACACAATACTGCACTAGCTCCACTAGAGGGAGACACTCACTGTGAAGCTTCAGACTAAACACAGACGCAGCAAACCCAACTGTCACTGTCAGAAACTAAGCAGACTTCAGAAACTTCACATGAGGATCACTCAGCTGTGTTTTGGACATGTTTCCTTTAATGGCAGCACTGCTCCTGCTTTTGTTGAGTGGTAAGTCTTATTTAAACCTATGTTCACACTTTATTACATCCACTGAACACTTACTGAAGCACAGAGCAAGAAGCAGCAGGAAATATGTTTCTAACTTCTACATTCATTTGTTTTCATGTAGGAGTCAAATGTGAAGAACTCACTCCACTAAAGCCTGAGGTCCACAGTTTAGAAGGAGCCTCTGTCTCTGTGGAATATTCTTATCATTAAGCACTCTCTGCCGGTGATGAGTTTTATTGGTATCGACAATATGCAGAGAAACCACCAACATTTATCTATTCTCATCTTGGATCAGG
>JALDNG010002293.1:0-41112 GCA_024349245.1 Neodontobutis hainanensis | reverse complement strand
GTTAACACATCTCAAAATAAATTTATATCTGTTTTTAACCATTTTTCTCAAGTATATTGAAACAATGTATTACTAAGAGCCTTACATATGGCACAGAGTCTGATGATACATTTAACTCTAAAAAGAGCAATGTCATGGTTGTTTGAAGCAAAGATGTTAAGACATTACTGCCTTTACATTACACTGCCTTTGACCTGTGTGACAACCCTCTTGTGACATGCAAAGAAATCAGATACCTTGGTCACTTTTTAACAGATGTGTGACTGATGACAGCGATGTTCAGAGACAGTGTGTAAACTCTATGCACAGGTCAATTTCTTGATTCATAAGGACATACAGATAGTGTTTGAGAGGTAACAAACATGTCTACAGCAGTGTAGGTAAGTGCACCTAGAGAATCTGGTTTAAAGCTGATAAATGAAGACTTATCCACTGCTGCATGAGAACTAAAGATAATGTTTCAAGAGAAAGTGACTGACAAACCTGTCCTGGGAGAAGACCAAGGGCTTGAGGGTCATTTATCCTCTTTGGAGTCCCCCTGGAGACTCGAGGGATGTAGTTGTAGTCTTTGGCCACCTTTACTGTGTGGACATGTTAGGGCTGTAATAATAAAAAAACATTATTAATAGTATTATTATGTTGTTGTTTCACTGTGTTGATAATGTTGCATAAATATTCCTTATTCACACATCTAATAATGCATAGAGGTATGCAGCAAAGCATTTGTGAAGCCACAACTTTGCACAACCTTGAGGCGGATGGGCTACAACAGCAAAAGACCCCACCTTTCTAAAGGGCAAAAGTCAGGGTCAATTACACTAAATTAAAACACTAAATAAATATAACAATTGCCTGTATAAATTAAATGTACTCTTAAATTTTGACATTGCAAATAAGTACTTTAATCACATAACATCACTTGAGCACATGACGTGGGGGCTGGGCATAGATGGTGTGGGGCTGGGCATAGATGGTGTGGGGCTGGGCATAGGTGGTGTGGGGACCACATTTGTCACAAAATGTGCTTATTTTTTTACTTCTGTAAGCACATGACGTGGGGATGGGCAGAGGTGGTGTGGAGACCACAAGCTTTGTGGCTTTGCCTCGGTAAACTTCTTGTGAATGCTTTGCTAATATTTATCTGCAGTTCACTGCAATGTTTTGGTGTAAAGCAGGAACACAATTATTAACACAAACACAAAAGACACAAAATAATACAATGAAGTAATGTTTTAGTTTGTTCATGTCTGTTCTCACCTTGATCACTGTCTTCAGTTGGTTGCTACTTGCTCCCAACACATCCCTTTAACTCTAGCAAGTTTCTTTTCCTCAGTCCACTCTAGGACAGCCTTAATGATGGTCAGGAGGGCTCAGGAGCCAAGCACAGCAACGTCCTCCTCCCAGTTAGGCTGCACACCTACTGTCGCCAGCAACTCTGAACAAAAGCGGTACATGTTTCAAATGGGTATCACACTCAGGGGTGTTTAGTCCTGACATTTAGAAGTTTTAGAGTAACAGGATCTACTCGGTTGCCTGTGTGAATGTGTTTAATGTACCCTGAACGTGTAAATGATTGTTATAAAATGAAAGTGAAGTGGACCTGACTGTTGTACCGTGTCGGGGTTAGGTCATAATCAAGCGTCTCTCATTAAACTCCTAAATGGTCTTTAAATACGGCAAAATACAGCAAAATACAGCGAAATACAGCAATATACCGCCATCCACCAGAGGGCACGACTTTACAAGTGTAAAAATCATGTTTACAGCCTGGTACAAAAGATGGCTCCGGTCTCTAGAGCTTCTAAAGTTTTTAATTCGGGAGAACTCTTAATTTTAATTTTTGATTAATATGTTTATGCTATCTGAAAACCATTGTTTTACTATGGCGTAAAAGCCGAAAAGCCCGGATGTAGCTGCCATTTTATTGCCCTGTCATAATGACAGTACTGGTAAATACAAGACCAATTGGCCGATAACCTCTATGGTCATAATACACTCCACAGAACAGATACATCCTATTCATCAATAGGTAGGAGTGGCTAGATTAAGACAGTTGTTACTGCTTAGACACAAGTCTTTGTAAACCAAGTAACAAGATATACAGTCCATGTGAAATAGAAAAGAATAAACTCACGGTGATCGTGTAACTGGTCAAAAGAGGATTTGCAAATACTAAAGAATGCTATTAGCCGGAGGAGGAGAAGCAAACGATCCTCCATGACATGGATCACAAGAAGCCAGAAAGGTCTTGGCTTTTTAACAGACTCTTGCTGTCTCTTTGTAGATTCATCCAGGTTTTCATCTAAAACATGGAGCAGAGAACACAAATAGACAGTGGGGTATTTTAGTTATATTAACTAATAACAGTTCAGTGGCTGTTGTATGAATTGGTTTAATAAATTCAAACCAATCAAGGTGTGCTTCATTTGTAAAACTGGAGGTGGGGAGACACAGAGAATATTTAGGGAAGAATCAAGATGGAAAAAAGGAAAAGGAAAATGATTGTTATGAAGACTACATTATAGCTTTTTGTATATAAATGATGCCATTTTAACAAACTAATGGGCATATTCTAAAGACTGAGTTATAGTTCAGTTAAACATGTTTAAAAACAGGTCACATTAACTTTTACCCACAAATTAGGCACTGAGTCAAGGGTAATATGCAGATATTACTACATTAAAGAGGATCTGTGTATTATCTATTATGAAGAAGACAAAAAAGGATAAACTTACTGCATCTCTTTTTATCTGGCCTTGTGTTTAGGCCCTGAACAAACTCATATTTATGTTCCATATCTGTGGCCTCAGCTCACTGACCAGGTACTGGGTCCTAGTGCCTGTCAGACTGGATTCTCATTCTTATCTATTGAGTTAAATGAGTTATTTGGTTTAAGCCAATCTCCTTTTTAACCTATTTAACTTAATTTAAAATAGTTATCCAATGCTACAACTAGCTACAACTAGCCTGAACAGTAAAAACACAGTGTAACATGTGGTCACAAATAAATGTATTTACAATGTTTCTGAGGTCAATCAAACCACAGTTTATAGAAATAAGTGCCTAAATCCCACCTCAATAGGTCTAGTGTTAAGTGGTGTATATATTTTTTTATTAAATGACATTAACATTGAATGTCTAGTATCTTCCTCATTACACATTTGTAATAGTCATCAACCAGAGCCGTATTACATCCCACTGAGTGCTCACATTTCACTGTAAACACACTTGGCCCCACTTCTGGCATGCTCTTGGACAACAAACACTGCAGTCTCTGTGTTCAACTGGTCACTGATTCAGATCCTGCAGCGAGGAACGGAGAAATGGGAGAAAACTGCATTCCTCACAAAAGATTTTCACACCTGGTCAAGCAAAAACTTTTATGTATAAAGGAACTGAGGCCAGAAAATACAAAATATTGACACATATTTCCATAATTAGTGGCCTACATAGATTAAACATTAATTAATTCTCAGTTACAGTCTCTTTTGTATTTCCCATCATTATATTAATTAAGTTTTTATTTAACCTGTGCTGAAAAGAAAGTACAGACATCTCTCAAACAGACTGAGTGAAGTGTGGCTTCAGCCCAGCCAGGAATGTGTCGTGTTTAGGCCTCAGTACACAATCTGCTGCCTCAACTCAAAGGCCACACTGGGTCCTAGTGCCTCTGACTCCCCATATTTTTCTTTTGATTTACTTTCACTAAAACTGTCATTTGTTGTATGCCATAATTGATATGTAAAGCGTCTTTGCCTCCCAGAAAAGCGTTATATAAAATTGATGTAATAATAATGATAATAATAGTAATTGATACAGCACGGATATGTTGGTAAATACCCCACTATTATCATGCAATTGCCAAGTTGTAAAGTGTGTGGTTGAAAAAATAAATATATTATTGTGGAATAACTTTGAGAGAAAACAACAGATGTCTTTTGGTGATTTATTTAAGGAAAAGAAAAAAGAATTCAGAGACATCTTTTGCAAAAGGAGGAATGGAAAATACAACTCTGTCTGTGTACAGAGTTGCATGAACAGTCCCAATGTTAACTAGGCGGGCTTAGAATTTATACTGAAATCACAGCAGATAAGAAAAATGAAACACTGGCTCTCAGGGAGTGAGCCATCTAACATGAAAGACAATTTTATCAGTTTGAAAACAGTACAGATGGTGCGCACATCATTATGCTGCGGTCAAGGACAGCACAGAGCATGTGAAAGAGGAAAATATGATTTTCCAATTACAATTCCCTCCTTTTGATCAAACACAATTGATCAACCAAAATCAATCAAAACTCAATTAGGATACAAAACATAAATCAAATTAACCTAAGCTTTGTGAGTTGTACTACAGTTGTGGTGCCGAAAAACCCAGCCGAGGGCTGACTAAATCAAGTAGAAACATTTCATACTATCAGTAGCTGACCTAACGCTGGGAAAAGAACACCACAGCCCCTCCCTCACAGGCGGCGTAACTCACTAGGGTTAAGGCTGATTTATGCTTCTGCGTCGGGTGTACGCCGTGAGTGTACGCCGTAGGCTGATGCGGTGATGCCGTCGTGAGCATTTATACCTCTGCGTATGTCTGTTTTGCTCTGCAGTACACCGCCAAAACGCTAGTTGACGCCCGGGTTCCACTGTGTTTGAAACGACATTTCAGTCACCCCACGGAATTGTTTTTTTAATATATTTTTTCACGGAATTGTGCCAAGGCAAAACAACATTGTGTGTCGTGGTCAACCTGGTGTGTAACTTGTATTGGTGTAAAATATAATGCACCAATAAATGACATGAGGGATATTTTTTTTTAAGTTTGTACTATACATACAAATGGTCGAACTATGTATAAGATAATGCACCATGTAAAGGTGCAATGGTCTATAATTGTTTACATTAAATAGATGCAAAAGAGCAAACTATACAAATAAATTAACTTTAAGATCTTAATGTACTGTAACCTTAACCATAAAATATACATACAGCAGGAACAAACATAATTGGTTCAAACTATATACACAAATTGTTTGATGCAAAAGATAGTAAAAAAAAAGGTGCAATGGTCTTAAATTGTAAATTAAAAACAGATGCAAAAGAGCAAACACAGACACATGTGCAACTATTAGTTAATGTTTATTTACAATAACCTTCACACATTTTTTGAAACAGCAGTATTTTTTTTTAATAAAAAGTGTAAACCATATACAAATATGGGCATGACAGTGACACAGTATACCTGAGCCCCTCGACCCTCTCTTCATACACTTTCCCTCTAAAGACATTCAGATCTTGTCTGTAAAAAAGTTGCTATTAATGTGCAATGATCTACAATTATTATCAAAAATAGATGTAAAAGAGAAACTTCACAAATGATTCAAACTACAGTATAACCTGCATGAATTGGTGTGAACAGACAATAAATAAAAAGCTGAAGTGCAAACTATATACACAAAAATAACTAAAAATCTAAAGTGCAAACTGCAGATACAGTGCATTTCCATATGCATTGCCTGCACTCTGTGGTCCTCCAGCAGATCTGCAACAGTTTGTCCAAACCTGTTGCTCTCATCATTGCCTTGACACAGTCTCTGTTGAGCTCCACCCGCCCGTTCCTCCAACCGAGCAACCTGCACTTGGACCCAGTCATCTTTTTCTTTTCTCTTTCTTTTTGTGCCATACTTGGACTGTGGGACAGAAGAGATGGCTGCGGGACAGAAGAGATGGCTGCGGGACAGAAGAGATGGCTGCGGGGACAGAAGAGATTGCTGGTGATGGGGGCTCTACTCTACCACTTGGTAATTGGTCATCATCGCTGATGGCTGGAGGTCTCACATCCGATAAACCAGTGGAGTTTGAGCTGGTATCAGTCCCATCCTGTGAATATGAAAAAAATAGCAAATAGTATAAGTTATACATAAAAGATGATGCATTCATTGTTAATTCATAGATCGATAGAGCTATAATAACTGCATATTCATACATTGCAAATGCTAAATTGTTGCATTTGTATTTTCTGCAAGCCAAATAAAATTACAATCTATTATATTACATAAATACAACCCATTACATATAATTACAACCTATTACACATGCTTTTGGACTCACAGTTGTATTATTTTTGCAAAAATACCCATGTGGTAGCATTGCTAGTTAAGTTAGCTAACCGAAACACAATAGAGGTTCATAAAAGGGCGTGCATTATTTACCTTATCGTCAAAGTTTGACTCCGTAAGCCGATGTTTGACATGAGGTGCAGCCAAGATAGGAATATATAAAACGCTGGGATTGTTTTTCCTCCTGGATCCCCGCTCCTTGAGGCAAGTTTTTACGGAGACGAACGTACTTGTCTCGAGAGTTCTTCCATCTCTTTCACTCCGCTACATCTAAACCCACGTTGGAGATGGCTGTATTTCCTCACTTCTTCAATTAATCGCTAACTTAGTCCATTTCCATGTTGGCTCTTCACTGAATTTCGAATTTAAAAATGGCGGGCGGTCCAGAGAGCAGAAGACCATTCCGAAATGCGTAGGAGGAAGCGTGATACTACCAAGCCGACCAATCACAGATCTTACGGTCCGCTGCCGCGACGCCAGAGTTACATTTTGGAGGAGGTGCGCGCGTCAGGCTACGGCGTAGGGTACGGCGTAGGGTACACGTCACTGCGTATGCTACGCCGTAGCTTCGGCGCACCCTACGCAGAAGCATAAATCAGCCTTAAAACATAAGCATTAGATGAAAAATATTCACAAAACAAATCAGTTTGTAAAACTTAAAAACCTTCAAATCAAAAGACTTTACCTCAAAGAAAGCATTAGTGAAAAATTTAAAAACACCACATGTAAGTACACAATTTTAGCCTTAACGTGTCTAAAATAACAAAAATTAAAATTATCAGGTTCAAAAGTTGATTAGCTGTGATTGCTTTGGTGACTATATTTCACAATTACTATTTCAAAAGAAAATTACATGTGGATTACACAGACATAGGAACATACTTAGTCATACTTAGTTTTCTTCAAATAGATGAGCAAATAAAACAGAATTAACAGAGTCACAATCAAGAGCAGAGGTGTCTGGGTTGTGGTCTTTGTCCTGTTGAGGCAATTCAACATAGAGTTTAGCTAGTTGCAGGTTAAAAGAGAAGTCACTAATCTTCGGATGAGCGGAATAATGCAGCAGGAGACAAGGAAAAGAAGGATAATAACCACTAAAAGTATGCCTGCGAGTTTAGTTAACCATGTTTTCCAAACACCGCCCATTTCTAATGTTCAAAGATCTGTTCAATAATAGCAATAATAAAATGATAGTAACAAATAAAATAAAATTAAGCAGTTATCATAACATTAACATGCATGAGTATGTAATGATTGTTTAATAGATATTCAAAAATTAATCATTAGAGCAATTTTAAATGCAATAAAGAACCCAAAAAGATATATACATATATATTTGTCAGTATAAAACTGGTTATCAGTGATGTGAGGAACTGTGGGACAGATGAGTGTGTCACATGTTATAGTTACGCTGTTGAATTTGCTGAAAACGGTCAGCTCTATTTCTTCAGGTGGTACAGAGTCTTTCATAAACTTGATTGTAGGTGGGACCAGCTCTCGGCACTGGTCTCAACGTTGAACTGCGTTTACCAGAGCAGTTTCAGCGGAGGAGGTGAGCGAAAATCTCACCTCAGTCTTCCCACGTAGTCAACGGTGGAGGTAGAGCTAAGGTCTCACCTCAGATCTCCCACGTAGGAGCTTGTTCTCGGGACAAGCCTCTTACTTTTGTGATCATTCACTGGGTCCACTCTTTGACAGTGGGGGAGCAGTTGACGAGCTGGTCAGGTGGAGGAATCTTCTTGCAGTGTTGTGCATGGATCCAAGGGGCTCTTTCTGCGACCTTCACAGCCGTGTGGGTCGTGAGCAGGATCTGATAGGGCCCACACCAGGGTTTGTCTCTCCAGCTGCGCTTCCTCAGGTTTCTCACCAGGATGTAGTCGCCAGGAAGGAGTTTGTGAAACTGGTGGGTGGCCGGTTTGGGCAGGGAATCAAGCACCTGAGATCTAATATTAGAGAGAATATTAGAGAGTGAAATACAATAGGATATCATTGGGTCTGGCAGAGTACTATCGGCCAGTGCTGCAGGTTTAGATGGGGTCCAAACCCAATTCCAGGAGGTAGTCCAAACACTATCTCAAAGGGAGAAAGGTTATTTCGCTTTTACCTGTTGATTCAGATATTTTTGCCAATTTGCGTTTCAGAGTGCCATTTTCTCTTTCTACAGCTCCTCCAGAAGCTGGATGGTAGGAGCAATGAGTTTTCAGGTCAAATTTAAGGTGTTCACTCAGTGTTTTCAAAATGTCATTTACAAAATGAGTACCGTTATCACTGTAATTAGATTCGGAAGTCCCCAGCGAGGAATTATTTCGCTTAAGAGGATTTTTGCTACTGCGTCAGCAGTGCAGTGTTTTGTTGGGAATGCTTCTACCCACTTTGAAAACATGTCAGCTATTACAAGACAGTATTTCTTACCTTCGCAGGGTGTTAACTCAATGAAGTCCATTTAAATGTGGCCAAAAGGCCTGGAGGTGGTTTGTGACCTCCAACATCTGTTTTGTTGTAGGAGTTACCTTTAGAATTGCTGGTTAAGCAGATGAAGCATTTTGAGCAAAAATCTTCAGCAAATTTGTTAAACCCCACAGTAAACCAATGTCTTTGAAGGTCTTTTCTCATTCCCTCCTTTGATACATGGTCAACGCCATGTAACAATTTTGCAAAAGGCAGGAAGAGGGCTTGAGGAAGACATGGATTGCCATTAGGGCCCATCCAAACACCATTTGTGTTTGTACAGTTTTTCTTTTTCCAAACAGCTTTGTCTGCTGGAGTGGAGATGCGGGCCAAATCAGAGAGTGAAACAATGTCAGAGTGAGTGCAAGTTTGATCCGTTGTCTGGGAGAGTAATGTAACAACATAGGGTGTGAGTGACGCTGCTTTTGCAGCTGCGTCTGCTCGTGCATTACCTAGAGAGACTGTGTCTTTGGCAGAGGTATGTGCAGAACACTTGCATACTGCCACGGCGGATGGGAGTAGCACTGCATCTAAAAGATCAGAAATCAAATCTTTGTGTGAAATGGGTTTGCCATCAGATTTGAGGAATTTTCTGTGGCGCCAAAGTGCTGCGTGGTTGTGTAGAACACCAAATGCATATTGACTGTCTGTGTAAATGTTAACTGTTTTACCAGATGCCAATTGACAGGCTTTGGTCAGGGCAATTAGTTCTGCTGCTTGCGCTGATAACCGAGGACTGAGAGGAGATGACGTCACTGTTGCATGATCATCCACAACTGCATATCCAACGTGTGCAGTACCGGTGGTTGGGTCCTTGGAAGCTGAACCATCTACATAAAAAATGAGTTCAGAATTAGAAAGAGGAGTGTCAGTCAAATCAAGTCTTGGCAGACAGATAAGGTCAAGTTCAGAAAGACAACAGTGAGGTTCTCCCTCCTCTGGGAGAGGCAGGAGTGTAGCAGGGTTGAGAGTGTTACAACGTTTAACCTCAACATTCGGTAGGTTCAGAAGGGTGGTGTTGTAACGTAGCTGACGAGCAGGGGTCAAGTGAGCTGTCTTTTGTTCAGTCAGAATGTTGGAGACAGCATGTGGAGCAAAAAGGGTGAGATGACTGTAGCCTACATAGGGACGAGAGGCAATTATTGCTGCTTCACAGGCTGCTAAAGCACGGAGACATGATGGGTGGCCTCTAGCAACTGGATCAAGGTGTGTCGAGAAGTAACCCACAGGCTTCAGCAGCTGTCCCTGTTTTTGGGCGAGAACAGAATTCATACAACCATCACGTTCATCAACAAATTGGAAGAAAGGCTTGTCAGGGTTTGGCAATGCCAATGCAGGGGCTGTCTGTAGTAGCAGTTTCAAATGAGTAAATGCAGAGTCAGCCTCAGATGTCCATGTGAGTTTGGAGTGAAGTGTCATGTCTTTTTTCAGAGTAAGATCACGTAGTGGGCGTTCTACAGTAGAGTAATTTGGAATAAAAGTTCTGCAGTAGGAGCACATGCCAAGGAAAGACAGCATTTGTTTCTTAGTCAATGGTTTTGGGAAGTTGGCAATGGGTATCACCCTGTCTGTAGTAATGCTTTTTTGTGAGTGAGTGATGACATGACCAAGAAACTGAACTTTCTGTTTTACAAACTGAATTTTAGAAAGTGAAACCTTGTGGCCCTGCTCAGCTAGGTGATTTAATAGAAGCAGTGTGTCAGTCTCACACTGCTCCTTCGTGTCTGAACAGAGCATGATATCATCAACGTACTGCAAAATGGCAGAGTGTTGAAGTGTCAAATGAAAGAGACTGTCACTGTAGTGAATATGGTCTCGTTGATGAATAATTAATATGAATATGAATTATGCAAATTAATAATTAATATTTTGTTTATGAAAATATTAATTTCTTTCGGGGCACCACCTTAGTTTTAGCAGTTCTAAGGAAACTGATTATGTTTGATAAGTCTCAATACTGAAGGAATGAATTCTAACTCGTTTTCAGACCAAATCTACGTAAACATGAAACAAGGATGTCTTTATGGGTTTTATTAAAAATTAAATATATGAATAATAATGACATAAAATAAAACAAGATTATTGACAAAGGATGAGAATGATGAAAATAAATGGTGAATGAACATAAAATTAACAGTTAACAGGTTAAGGTTATAACATTATGATGGCTTTGATGGAACAGAAAGTTTAATTCCTTTGAATTTTATTAATTACTCGGAGTTCTTACGGAGAGAGAAGAAAGTTAACTGGCTTAGCTAAAAGGGACTATTGACGGCTGTTTGGAGATCGTAAAAAGGAAAAGATGTGCGGTTGGACTTAATCACACAGGTTTTTATAACGCCAAGCTTGTGCCCAGTGTTCACTCACTCTGATGTGGTGGAAAGGTACCAGCGGTGCGGTTCGAAAAGTCCAAAGGATGCTTGAAATTCCGGGTCGCGGCTGGCTTCCGGCCGTATAGAGAGGCGTCACCGGTGCACGGGGTTGAGCTGGTAAGGCGGCGCCTTAGCAACAAAGCGGCGTCCTGTGATTGTCCTCGAGGGTAAAGTGGACTTTACCGCAGTTGAGAATAAAGTCTTTAACAAAAGTGTTCGTTGAAGAAGCTTAAACTGGTCTTTTCTTGATTAACGAGGGCTGTTTGTTTAGCGGACTCGTTTTAACTTAAAGAACTACAAAATTTCCACTTCCGTCGCGTGGTTACGTAGTTCCGTAAAAGTTTTCAAAACAAAATATCAAATCGTTGAGTCGTCAAAAATAAAGTCACTTAACACAGGACTGTGTTACGTGGTTTCAAGCTTAAAAGTTACGCGATAAATACAAAAACTTAGTAGAAAAGTAGACAAGATTACGCGAACAAGAGTGTGCAAAGCGTTGCGAGAGAAGAGTACAGAAACGAGTTTAACATGAAGAAGAAGCTAAACTAGAATTTGTAAGAGCGATTTCCGGGCTGCGCACACTTTTGTACTGGCGAAGAGAGGCGTGTTTACACACGTTTGGGGGCGAGGCGTTTACTGAAAGTTTAAGAAAGATAATAAAACCTTTCTCGTTCCATCAAATGAATAAACTTAGACACAATTTTAAAAACGTATTGCTCCTGCATTGTATCATATCTGTGCGTGAAATATCGTTACCAATCTTTAAAGACTAAACACATGTATATTCGTTGCTTGACCTGAGAACAGAACAATTCATTTTATTACACAGCCAGCTGTAAGGATGAAGAAGAAAGTATTCTTTTATATCGTTATCACTCTGGATCCTGTAAAGGAAGAATGGTGAGGTTTGCATAGTTACTGAACAATCCTTTAATACACAGAAATGGAACAGAACGAAGAATTGTCTTTAGATTCAAGCAGAGTCATTACTCTGTTCAACCAAAGGAGGGCAATGTTCAATCACTTATAGAGTCCTGTAACAAAGAGACATTCCTCTCTCAGGTCTGGTGTGTTTCAATACACAAATCGTATATTTAAATGTCCATTCTGGTGCCAGGGGGTCTGGTCGGCCAGAAGATAGCGGCTACAGGTCCTTTGAAGTACTGAAAAATAAAGCTGTAAATATAATTTCACTCTTGCGTGAACTCTTTAACACAACATACGAACATCTGGGCCAGATTAGCAAGGTGCTGCTAATCAAATCTCCTCAGTTCTGGATAAACAAAAACGGCCAGGTCTTTAAAAGTTCAGAGTTGTAAATTCTTTGGTCCTCTGAGAGGTGTTGGTTCCTGGGGGGTACTGCGGGATATCACTACAGTCCCCCCTTTCGGCAAAAGACAGGTTCCAATGTCTTGTGCCGACTCCATCCTTGAAGTACCAGGACCAGGAAGCAAGTAACACGTTAAAGACACAGAGTTTGGCGTTATAACATGTGTATTAATGGGAGCGTAGTTAGGGGAAGACAAGTGTATTTAAGAGTAAAAGGGTTTTTACTCGGGCGTCATTAAGTCATCTGCTAAGGGAGGTAGATTGAGTTTATCATTTAAAAGATGGACTTAATGGGAATAAAAGAACAAGAGAGTTATTTCATTTTAAATGGGTTTAGAGTTTATTAAATTGTTGATAATAAAAGAACACACATTAAATGATAATAACTTTAAAGGACATTGCATGCATTTTAGGGGTTAAGGGTAGTCACAAAAGTTACATGAGGTATATATTGGTTATATTGCACATATATAACAACACAGCACATTAAACTGAATCCGTCAACCTCAGTATGGCTGGGGTTGGTTCAGATTCTTCGGAAACAGAGAGGTCTTGGTTGAATACACCGGCTTCAGGGGGTAATGGGCTACCGCAACGTTTTCTCTATTCCCAGGGCGGCGACGCACGATTCGCAACGCCCTGAGTACAGCGGTTTAAGCGGGTTTTAAGACGTTTTACGCTTCTAAGAAGCACGATGGTGATAATGATGGTCATGAAGTAACCTATTCCTACTGTGGCTGCAAGAACAGTGTCGGGAGTTGACCAGGCATACATAATGGGTTGGATAGGTGCTTGTTGCTTTTGCTCTATTTCTTTTAACACATTATCAAGGGGTGCAATGTCAATGGTTCTGCTACCTTCAAACTGGATTTGATAGAGTGTAGCAGGGTGTAATTCGAGAGGATGGGTTGAAAAGAAATCTGATATTTCTATTTCACTCTCGTATTGGTCAGCGTCAAGGTGGTATAAGGCGACGTCCCCAATGTGAAGAATTGCGTTTTGGGGTACATCTACCCAGAAAGTTTGGTCGGGCAAGTTGACACGGGATGAGGTGTCGTGCTGATCGTAAGTCAGCATTCCGTCTGGAAGAGGGGTGTTTACTAGCCAGCGGTTACCGATGATCTCTGCTTGAGTGACGGTAACTTGGTGGCGAGCCGTGATTGTCGTTGGACATCTGGCTTGCGGGCTCATGGGCTTAAGGCCACAGATCCCGTCAGTGTTGTCCCGAACAAAGGGTTTACTGGGACATAAGTAGTGTATGTCCTTGGTTAGGGTGCACATGCGTAGATTAGGGGCCAGGTACAATTCTGGATTGGCATCATGGTATGCCACTACTGAAGGAGTGTGCACTTTAACGTGCGTGTCTCCGTGCCAGGACCCGACGTTTACGACGTCTTTAAGACGATAGATGTTCTGGGATTCAATGATAGGCAGATTTAGAATAAAAGCCATTTCCCGGAACTCTGGGTTGACGTAAATGGGTACGGCACTACCTAAAGTGTACGCTAAATGGGCCTGAAGTGGGGTTACAAGATCTCTAGTGGCGGTTCCAAGGAGGGATTGTACTAGTGACAGAGGGATAAGGTAGGGTGGAATTCTTCCCATGGCTAAGCTGTCCACTGAAGAGCTTATGTCTCGGAGCATGTCATCCATTAGTGAAGTGACTACTTGTGCTTGTACGTAGTCCACCTGGAAAAGGGTCATAAGTAACTCTACAGCTCGGTGGGTTTTGTTTAGAGCTTCACTGTGTGTGTTTACCACCAACACAGTGTCCTTCAACGTTTTCCCTACTGTTTGGAGTTGCTGTTGTTGCTGAATGATCTGCGCTCTGATGTCAGGGATTTCAGCCTGTAATTCTGAGACATGTCTCTTGACCGTGGAGATGCTAACCGTATTGACTGTGGACAACCCGAGGTTAAACAAGGTACCCACAGCAGCCGCTGCAACAAGAAGTCCTCCTATAAACCGTTTAGACCTTTGGTTAGCTCCAGTAAGTTCAGCCTGAGTAATTGTAAATTTCTCGAGCTGGTTAAGCATGTGGGAAATATCAGTTTCAGCGTGGTTAAGAATAGAAGTGGTCCAGCTAGCGCCGGCCCAACTGGTGAGCCCTTGAGTGGCTCGGACGTGTTTCGATACGCCGTCGTTTGGGTTTAACCTGACAAAAACCCTTTGGGTATGCAGGCGACAGTTTGTGATCAACAGTCCGGGTTGGTCCTTTAAAACGATCCCGGCTGTTGGTCCGGGCTCTATAACATCTGGTGATCCCATGCCCATAAGGCTGGTGATCAGGAGGAGTATCGTCCACATCATCCTGGTGAAAGAGAGAGGACTTTTTAGCCAGTGTTTCATTGACAGCAAATACCGGAATTATCAGTTACAGTTGTTGAATTACTCACAGTTACCACTGAAAACGAAATGAAAAGTGTTAGGATTAGAGTTAGAGGTTAGTTGTTAGTGGTTACTGCAAGTTAAGGGATCTGTTTAAGACTACTTGGGAGCGTGAACGTCCCCTGTAGATCCCATGGGGTTTTGTGCAACTTTATCTGGTTGCGGTGTATCCACTTGAGAGTGGGTTCCTTTCTCCCTTTGGTGATCTTTATCTGATACACCACCGGGATAGTTTGTTGACAATGGAGCACGGTCCTGCCCAACGCGGGAGGAATTTCGCGTCAGTCGGTTGGTACCACCTTTTGTTTGTCCAGTGAGTTGACTGAACATGTAGTACCACACTTTGTCTCCCACCTGTAGTTCGTCCCTAGATGACTTTTGGTCATAATAGGCCTTACGTCCTTCTACACTTTTGCCTAGTTTTTCTTGGGCAAAGGCGAAGGTGGTTCTCAGGTGTGCTTGGAGATCAGCCATGTACTGGTGTGTGGTATAGGCCGTAGCGATGTTAGCCTCTCCTGGCTGATACAGTAAATGTAGGGAAGCGTCATCTGCCTACCGGTCATGAGCTCAAACGGGGAGACTCCGGTTGCCGTGTGTGGCGTGGCTCTGATAGCCATCAGGACCAAGGGCAGTTTGACGTCCCAGTCTCGGTGATTAGATGCGACATATTTCTTTAGGATGTCGATCACCGTTCGGTTTGCTCTTTCTACTTGGCCTGAGGACTGAGGGTGGTGGCTGACGTGGAATTTTGCTTTCACGCCCATGGTTTGCCACAGTTGTCCCATCACCTCGGCGGTGAAGTGAGTACCACGGTCAGAATCGACCTTACAAGGTAAGCGAATCTGGAGAACACGTGGTTCATGAGTAGAAAGGCTGTTGTCTGTGCCGTGTCGTTTGGGGCTGGAAGTCCTTCCACCCATTTAGTGAAGGCACAGGTGACCATTAGGATGTATTTGTTGCCCCTTGTTGATTTAGTCAGGGGTCCCATCCAATCGATTTGGAGGTCAGACCACGGAAAAGAAATGCCCCTTCTTTGTAAGGGTGCACGATGGAGTGGTCTTGTCGGTTGAAATTGGCAGCATACTAGGCAGCCTTTGATGTATTCTGCCACGTCCATTTGCATATGTGGCCAGTATGCCACTTGTTGGAGTGCCTGGTGTGTTGCGCGAACACCTCTGTGGCCTGCTACAGGAGCGTCATGTGCGTGCGTTAGCATGACCCCCTTAGGCTCTGAGGCACTACGACGCAGGTGAAGTGAGGGTGTCAGAGACGTGAACAAGCAAGCCATGACGCAGGTGGAGTCGAGCGCGCACCGCCCATAGCTTTTTAAGATAAGCGTCGGAGGAAAAGTCAGTGTCTGATGGGGTTAGACACCGGGTCTGAAAGGTAAAGGATGAGTTTGTGGATTGCCGAGTCCGCTGCTTGAAGGGCAACGAGGTCGGAACCAGCGAAAGAAAGAGAGGAAGTCGATGCGTCTGCGGGGCGGAGCCGAGGCATCGTTTGCGGTCGTTTTAGACCGGGTAACCAGACAGACAGAACGGGTGGGTTGGGTGGGAAGGGGTCGATCGTGACGAGGTTCTGGCTGGAAATGCCAGAGCGTGCCGTCTAGAGCCCCTTGTTTTGCCATGAGGTCTGCCTGATCGTTCAGGTCTCTGTCCAGTCCAGGGGCTCGAGAGTGGCCCCTGACCTTCTTCCAGTACACCTGCATGTCATGGTCCTCGACCAGACCGTCGCCTCTGACGAACAGGTCTTTGTGTTTGATCGTCTTTTTCGCGGATGTGAGAAAGCCATTGCTCTTCCATAATGGCAGGTGGGCAGAGAAGCTGAGTCGTGCGTAATTTGAGTCTGTGCAAATTACGAGCTGTTTGATCTGCTTGGCCACTGCTAGTTGGAGAGTTATGATCACGGCTGCGATCTCCGCATATTGTGAGGATTGAGATCCTAACTGAAATTTTTGTGGCTCATAAGGGTTGTCATTGAGCCATACCACACCTGCACCAGCGCGGACCAGAGCTTCATGGTGGAAGGAGCATCCATCGACATAAGCAGTGGTCATGTCTTGGCACAAGTCAGCATCGAAGTAGTGATGGCGTGTTGGTACAGTGGAGGTGTGTTCGTTTAGCGGGACGGCTGTGGCGGGCGTGTCGATTGCGCATTGTTGGCATGCAGCGAGTTCCATGCCTAAGTGCGACTTGTGGTTTTGAGCGTAGCGTATCTCCACGTCGAAACTTTGGAGAGCCATAAGCCACGATGCCACACGGGCGTTAGTTACTACGCCGTCCCTAAGTCTTTGACTTGTTAGGAAAGTCACCGGTTGGTGATTGGTGTTCACGATTGTCTTTTGGCCTCCTAAGTAGTGGGCGAAGTGTTTCACGGCCCATACTGTGGCTAGGAGGGCTTTTTCACAGTCGGTATATTTAACCTCTGGTCCGAGAGAGTTTTGCTGGCGTAGGCCACCACTCTCTTATCCGTGTCATGGACCTGATAGAGGCCTGAACTGAGGCTGTGGCTTGAGAAGCCTACCTCTAAGTAGAAGACTTTGGTGTGGTCCGGGTAAGCTAGGCACGGGGCTCTGCACAGATTGTGTTTGAGCGCCTGCATTGCCTGCTCTTGTTGTGGACCCCACACAAAGGCGGTGTCCTTTGAGAAGGTCCGTCAGTGGTTTAGCCAATGCCGCATAGTCATCGGCAATTGTCGAGAGTAATTGCAGACTCCCAGGAAACTGCGGAGTTCTGACAAGTTGGAAGGCGGTTTCAGATTGGCAATGCCTTGGATTCGGCTGACCTGTGGTTCAACGCCATCAGCGCCTACTAGAAGGCCCACATAGTTTACCTTCTTTCTGCACCATTGACATTTCTCCAAGGAGATTTTAGCACCAGCAATGGTGAGCTGTTTCAGGACGTGGTCGATTTCGTTAATGTGCGCATGGAGTGTCGCGGCGCATCAAGATGTCATCGGCGTAGATGAGAGTTCGGCTGCGCGTCAGGACATGCCTTGTTCAAGAAGATGTTAAATTCGGCTGGGGAATTTAAGTACCGAATGGGCATCTTGTAAAAGAGTATTGCCGATTGGCAAACGTGAAGGCAAGTTTGTGTTGATCCTGTGGGTCTACAGGAATGGTCCAGAAGCCGAATGCTATGTCCAGTGTGGAGAAGTACTTGGCATCCTGTACTTTGGGCAGTTCTTGGCCAAGTTGGGTCATTGGCCACCTGGAAAGTGGCACGCTCTTGTTCAATTGGCGGTAGTCAATTGTTAGACGCCACTTGCCATTGGGCTTGAGTACTGGCCAGATAGGAGCCGAATAAGTACTGTTGCACGGACGAATGATGCCTTTGTTCAAAAGGTCGTCTATGATTTCCTGTATCGGTTCATAAGACGCCAGTGGTATTTTGTATTGGCGAACGTAAGCTGGTGGTGCATTCGCGGCTGTTGGAATGCGTACCGTGTGGATGTGGGTTAAACCACAATCCAGCGAGTTTGTCGCAAATGATGTGCGATATTTGAGGAGGACCTGACGCATCAGGTCCCGTTCCTCAGCGTTGTTTATCGCATCAGCCAAGTCTAGTGCTTGTTCTAACTGAGACTCAAAGTCCGGTTCGGGTTTAGAGTCTGGTTGCACAGTTACCGATTTGTCCGTGGTGGCGTTACTCGGTAGAGACGTGGTTTTGTCTATATCTGAATCAATGGAGAGCAGGAGACTGTCTGTACGACCATTACCTCAGCATCAGCCAGATCGACCCTGCAGATAGTGTCGGTATCGACCACAAGTGAGGGTATATGGCGATTGCTCGGAAGGCTTCGTGTAGGCGACTCCGGTCTCCTGTTGTTCAGTCATGAGTGAGGGCGGCATGCGTCCTATGACTGGAACTCTGAGTTCAAAGTCATGGAATCTTGTGTCGATTAGCCAACCCAAAGGTGTGGCCTTCGGGGCGAGTGCTATTGGCAGTAGGATTCTGCACTAGCACGTGTGTTGATCGAGAGTCGAGCTCGACCAGGGGCGTTGCCTGAACAGACAAGCCTAACTCAAAGAACAGAGGCGATGGTTGGAAGAACGCTTGTGGAGAGTTAACTTGTTGTCCTGTAGACGCGTTCAGACATATGTCCATGATGGTGCGGTATTGTGAGATGGCAGTCGTTACTTACCTGACACACATCGGGAATGGTTTGACCCGATTTCAAGTTTCCTTCGGTCAATGAAGGTGATTCCTTACGTACTCCAGTCAGTGACCAGAGAAGCGTTGTTAATAGTGTCGACTTATGCGTCGAGTCTGACTAGCATGTCAGCCCCAATGTACGCTGAATGTGGCAGATCGGGATGATCGCAAAAGTGTGGGTCAGTTCTCTTTTGTTCCATCGTACGATGGCAGAGCATAGACCGATGGCGGTTAACGCATGAGTCGGTGTGGGGTTAGCAGGGAACCGAGTGCGCTTTTTTACGAAGGTCAGGCTTGGGTTTTTATGCGCTAGAGCGTTAAACAGCTCCTGGCTGATGGCAGATTTGTCAGCCCATAAGGCCATCACGACATTGTCGACTGGAGTTGCTTCCAGTGAGATGCCATTGACAATCTGGGGTGTCATCGCTAATGGGTCCTTCAGCGTGCATAGGAAGTTGTCACGCAATGTAAAGGGGTTTGGTTCGCACCGAGGTTGCATGGTCGTTGTACCAGCGGTGTCGGTGGCTACCCTGTCGATTGGTGATTCCCTGTCAATCGCATAGCACTGAGATTCATTCAGTAAGATTGGAAGTGGTTCTCGCACTTGGGCCCAAATCTTCAGCTGCTTGAAGTCGATCAGTGGTTCGAAGCGATTGAGGATGTCTTTTCCAATCAGAAGTGGGACGTTGTCAAGGTGGGACACGTACACTGGGTGTGTCAGTGTCATTGGTCCGATGGTCAGTTGGACTAAGGCTACCTCGTTGAGGATCGTCCGATCATCAGAGTAAGGCCTTATTTCTAGAGAGCACGGATGGGACTTCAAGTCCCTGTGGGATCTTCTCGCTATAGCCTGGAGTGATCTGAACAGGTTGCCTGAAATTAGGCTGATGTCAGCGGCTGTGTCGAGAAGTGCTTCGTGCGTCAAGTGGTCTTCTAACAAGACAGAGAGATAAAGCTTCCGAGCTACTCCCTTTTCAGTTAGGTGACCTAGAAATTGGTGAAAGGGTGTTTCACATTCAATAGTCGTGGCGTGGTCATGGCACAGCCCGACATTTGGATTTGCTTGGACCACTAGGGCGGCGCTAGGCGGAGTGGTGTCTTTGTGATCTGTGTCACTTCTCTCCGTGTTGTCCGTGTTAGGGTCCTGGACAATGTCATTGAGTGGCTCTGGATCGTCAGAGCCTAAGTACAGGTCTGGGAGATGTTCATTCCCTTCAGTAGACTCTGTATTTCCGTTGCGTGTTAAGCCAACTTGGATTGGTTGAGACTTTTTCTGAATCGGGGCCTTAGAGGCCTCCACCGTATACAGATCAGCCTTGTCCTTGGACTTTTCGCGCATTTGTTTGAGTATGCGTTCTATGGCCCGAGCCTCCTCTGTAGTCAGACTACTGTCGCTCGTGGGGTTTCCCACGCGATTAGTCTGCGTTTCAGGGCTCGGTCCTCGCATGATTTCGTCGTTCGACAGGTGGGCTACCTGATGATCGTTGGTCTTGGGACCGGCGATAATGGTTTCTCCTGTCGTCGCGGTTTTGATAGGACCCCCTTGGTTACGGTTTGGAGTGGTTCAAATTTAATTTCGAACCGAGGTCTCCAGTGAGGGCCCTGGTCTTTGAACTTACGTTCAGGCCAGGTCGGGTGTGGACCCGGCTCTCCTTTGTGTGGCCGAGGTCCCTCTTTCCTGTCTGGAAAGCGGAGGCTCCTGGGCCGCTTGGCTTGGAGGTAGGTGCTCCTTCGAGCGCTAGACTCTGATCAACAGTATACAGAGCGGCTGACTCTTGCGGTTTAATCTGAGTCAGCTTCTGTTTAGTAAATGCCCTTGTTGCCAGTTCGCGGAGTTGGCGGCTGGTTTGAGTCAGCGGGCAGGCAGCAACGCCAAGATGATGGTTGGTAGTTGGATGGAGGTTTTGCACAAAAAGTGTTTTGAAGTTTTTATCCTCCTCCATGTTTGGTTCGTTGAGTGGACCAAAGTAGGCTTTGCGTAGCCGATGATAATATATCTGTGGTGACTCTTGCCGTGCCTGTTTGATTGTTAGGCGGCTGTCAGTCCCACATTCGTTGTAACGTCTGAGAATTCCTCCATGAGGACTGACTAAGGAGATCAAAGTCAGCTTGGACCTCAGGTTGGCGTTCGATGAAGCTACTAACATCTCTGCTTGATGTCAGTTTTATCAAAAGATTTTGTCCTCAACGGTAGCATTGGGTATTCTCTGGAGGTAGAACTCAATGTCTCTAAGGTACGCGCTAGTGTCATGAGCCGACCCTTGATGGGGCTCGAAGCGAGTGATATGACGCGCGATTTTGTCAAAGTCTCTGTCAGTGGGACCGTAGTCCAGATGTCTCCGTGTCGGAGCTGGTTGTTGGACAAAGTCCGAATGCCTACCTGTTGGTAGTGAAGTAATCCGAATGCCTACCTGTGGAAGCTCGCGGAAAGACGGCCGGGCTCTCGGCTCCGGTTGGTCCTCTTTCCGTTGCGTCCAGGCGCGGTAGTTGTCGCAAAATTGGATTAGTTAGTGAAGTGGCTCCCTTCTGGGAGTCTTCAAACCTACTGGGTTGGTATAATGGAGTAACTGGTTCTAGGTCTGGAGTACCTTTGAATTCCAGTTTCTTACTAGGTCGTGTTTGGGCGTCCTCTGTCAGGCGCGCCTGAAGTTGTTCAATAAGCTGGCGGTCTAAGTCACCTTGTTGAGTGAGGGCCTCTACCCGTGCACTCAGGGACTCTCTCCGCCGAGCTTCCTGTGCCAGCATATTCGCGGACAGCTGTGCACTTTTGCCTGCTTTGATGAGTTCCTCGCATAGCGTCGTACTCATCACGTTGGTCATTGAGCTGCAGCTCTGCTATGTCACGAGCAGACCTTGTTTCGCTCAGCTCGTTCTTTAGGTCACTGAGGGTCCCCTCAGTTATCTGGAGTTTGGTGTGTAACTCCTTAAAGTCAGGGTCCGCCTTTTGGAGTGTTTGGGTAAGAGTTTGTAACTCTTGGTTCTGTTTTTCAGAATTCTCCAGGGCTCCTTGGGTCAGCTGGAGTTCCTGATTCAACGCCTTGTTCTCGCGTTGGAGCGGGCGAGGTCCTGTTTCTGGACCTGGATTTTCTCGTGGCTGCGTGCCAGGAGATCCTCGGCTTGTTTCTGCTGTGCGCATAACAATAGCCATTTGACCTAACAGCTTAGTTAGGTCCTTGTCTTTGGCTTAGAGGTTAGCGCAATGCTAATCAAGGAGCTAAGAACTGAATCTAGCTCGTTGGGGTTTGTGGTCTGAATCTCGTCCACATATTGGGGTAGCACCTGTTCTGTTAGATCATTTAGAGCTGAGTCTAAGTGATCCAGAAGCTTGATGGGACTATCCGAGCCTGTGGACTGTGGATTAGACATGTTGAGACTTGGGGTTTCTCTAGGTAAGTGAGTTATTGTTAGATTAAGTTTTAACTGCAAGGAGAGAGTTACTACTTGTAGAGTGTTACGAAGAAGGAGCGTAAAACTCAAGCAGACTGTAAAGGAATTTTTAAAATCTGAGTAAAAGTGTAAATAAAAAAAAATTAATGAAGGAATAAAATTAAAATTAAAATTTTATTTTATTTAAAATAAAATAAAATTCCAATTAAATTAAAATAAAAGGGTATTAAGTCAAATAAGTCAGATTGAAAGTAATAAAAGAAGAAATTGTTGAAGTAGGGGTTAGTATAAAGTCTACTTGTGATTGAAGTGACCTTATGTGAGTATTAACAGTGACTATTTAGCAATAGCCTAGTGGTGTGAATGTTAATGAGGGTTGACAGTGCTGGGATGCTGCTGTGCTAATTTGTAAAATTAACAGTGCAGAATCAGTGGGTTTAATCTAACAATTCATGCAGGTAATCAGCTTTTACATTACAGCTATGACACAATTCGTGCAGGGTTAAGTCTATTCAGAAGTAACAGCAGTGGTGTCGTAGTGGTAGTAAGCTGTTAGCGTTAGCATTCCAATTTGACAAATCCTGTGTAGATAGGAAAGTCACAAAACAAGTCTTAAATTGTTAATCAAGCCAAATTAATCAATCAAATCAAATACAAAGTTAGCATCAAAGATTTACAAAAAGCAGATGCAATGTTAATTAAAAATGTCACAATTGTTAATTAACTCCTATTGTGCATTCAAGGTTGTTAAACACAGGCAGTTATTTTCCAAAGCAATATGGCATTCGCAAATTTGTGTATTAAAAGAAAAACACATGTATTAACAGAAGCAAAACAGCTTGACAGCAGTTTAGTAATTGTTAATAAAGCATAGTAATTCACTTTTTATGTTAAGTCAATCAGGCTTTTCAGTGTCAATGAAAGCTTAAATTATTCAGTTAAGTTCTTAAACTTGAATTAGTCACTATTTAAGGAAAAAGTGTAATTCCGTTGAGTGACCACCAGAGAGAGACGTAGAGCTCCTCTCAGAGATTTTTAGAAGTTTCGCACTTCTCTTCCACTAGGGGGTAGCAGACTCTCTGGAGTCCGTGTTTTACCACTTCTTTCCGCTAGGGGGCATTAGACTCTCTTAAGTCTGTTTTTACCACTTCTTTCCGCTAGGGGGCCGTTGGAACTACAATGAGTTTGTTTTCCGGGTGACGTCAGTGTCACGCCCCTTGCTAGACGCGGAGTGGAAATGGCTGGTTAGCTTCAGTGTGCTGAAACTTTGAGGGAGTCAAGACTTCTCCACACAGCCACTTTTATAACACAGCAGCGCTCTAAAAAGCGCAATTTCCAACACAGCAGTGCTGTGGATAAAACAACGTTTCACAAAGCACTACACGGGCCACGTGGGCCAAGACTTTGTATATACACTTGTTGCACAATGCAAACAGGT
The DNA here is from genome assembly GCA_024349245.1 of Neodontobutis hainanensis. Classification (NCBI taxonomy): domain Eukaryota; kingdom Metazoa; phylum Chordata; class Actinopteri; order Gobiiformes; family Odontobutidae; genus Neodontobutis; species Neodontobutis hainanensis. Next base: position 17,483 of record JALDNG010002293.1, on the reverse strand, counting down.
CCTTTGGCTGTGTGTAACTGGAGTTCTGACGCGGGTAGCTAATCCGTTCAGAGTTCTCCCAACCAAGTTTTTTTTTAATTCGTCTGACACAATATGAACAGATAAATTACTTGGTTTTACAAGTTTATCTAAATAACTGGAGCATCGCAGATTATTTATTAACTTGCAGAACGCGTTATTAGACAACTTATGCTAAAATTCTAGAGCATCTTAGAATCCGCAGTTGTTAGGCCTTATAAAAATTACACGTCCTTAACGTGTCACAAATGCATTTAATCAATCCGGCTCTCTGGCCTTTGTTCACAAGCTCCACAAAGCTTCAGTCTTTCACTGAACACTTAGCAAGCTGGCAGAAATGTACGTACAATATTAACCAAGTTACAAAGCATATCTCAGAATTATCAAAACATCAGACCAGCTGGTATTTTTCAAATCTTAGGCACACAATTTCACAAGCGCTTTTTATCAAACAGCAACACAACACACATTTCTCAACACATTGATTAGTTTTGGATAAGACTTAGCTTTCTTAGTTCTTCAGCGGACAGAGATTTATGTAAAAGGCCTTAAGGATGTTAACTTATTTCAGTGTTTACAAGACCGGATCTTTCCGAGCCTCACGCGGGGCACCAAAAATAATAATACTGTAGTGAATATGGTCTCGTTGATGAATAATTAATATGAATATGAATTATGCAAATTAATAATTAATATTTTGTTTATGAAAATATTAATTTCTTTCGGGGCACCACCTTAGTTTTAGCAGTTCTAAGGAAACTGATTATGTTTGATAAGTCTCAATACTGAAGGAATGAATTCTAACTCGTTTTCAGACCAAATCTACGTAAACATGAAACAAGGATGTCTTTATGGGTTTTATTAAAAATTAAATATATGAATAATAATGACATAAAATAAAACAAGATTATTGACAAAGGATGAGAATGATGAAAATAAATGGTGAATGAACATAAAATTAACAGTTAACAGGTTAAGGTTATAACATTATGATGGCTTTGATGGAACAGAAAGTTTAATTCCTTTGAATTTTATTAATTACTCGGAGTTCTTACGGAGAGAGAAGAAAGTTAACTGGCTTAGCTAAAAGGGACTATTGACGGCTGTTTGGAGATCGTAAAAAGGAAAAGATGTGCGGTTGGACTTAATCACACAGGTTTTTATAACGCCAAGCTTGTGCCCAGTGTTCACTCACTCTGATGTGGTGGAAAGGTACCAGCGGTGCGGTTCGAAAAGTCCAAAGGATGCTTGAAATTCCGGGTCGCGGCTGGCTTCCGGCCGTATAGAGAGGCGTCACCGGTGCACGGGGTTGAGCTGGTAAGGCGGCGCCTTAGCAACAAAGCGGCGTCCTGTGATTGTCCTCGAGGGTAAAGTGGACTTTACCGCAGTTGAGAATAAAGTCTTTAACAAAAGTGTTCGTTGAAGAAGCTTAAACTGGTCTTTTCTTGATTAACGAGGGCTGTTTGTTTAGCGGACTCGTTTTAAAGAACTACAAAATTTCCACTTCCGTCGGCGTGGTTACGTAGTTCCGTAAAAGTTTTCAAAACAAAATATCAAATGCGTTGAGTCGTCAAAAATAAAGTCACTTAACACAGGACTGTGTTACGTGGTTTCAAGCTTAAAAGTTACGGCGATAAATACAAAAACTTAGTAGAAAAGTAGACAAGATTACGCGAACAAGAGTGTGCAAAGCGTTGCGAGAAGAGTACAGAAACGAGTTTAACATGAAGAAGAAGCGAAGCTAAACTAGAATTTGTAAGAGAGCGATTTCGGCTGCGCACACTTTTGTACTGGCCGAAGAGAGGCGTGTTTACACACGTTTGGGGGACGAGGCGTTTACTGAAAGTTTAAGAAAGATAATAAAACCTTTCTCGTTCCATCAAATGAATAAACTTAGACACAATTTTAAAAACGTATTGCTCCTGCATTGTATCATATCTGTGCGTGAAATATCGTTACCAATCTTTAAAGACTAAACACATGTATATTCGTTGCTTGACCTGAGAACAGAACAATTCATTTTATTACACAGCCAGCTGTAAGGATGAAGAAGAAAGTATTCTTTTATATCGTTATCACTCTGGATCCTGTAAAGGAAGAATGGTGAGGTTTGCATAGTTACTGAACAATCCTTTAATACACAGAAATGGAACAGAACGAAGAATTGTCTTTAGATTCGAAGCAGAGTCATTACTCTGTTCAACCAAAGGAGGGAAATGTTCAATCACTTATAGAGTCCTGTAACAAAGAGACATTCCTCTCTCAGGTCTGGTGTGTTTCAATACACAAATCGTATATTTAAATGTCCATTCTGGTGCCAGGGGTCTGGTCGGCCAGAAGATAGCGGCTACAGGTCCTTTGAAGTACTGAAAAATAAAGCTGTAAATATAATTTCACTCTTGCGTGAACTCTTTAACACAACATACGAACATCTGGGCCAGATTAGCAAGGTGCTGCTAATCAAATCTCCTCAGTTCTGGATAAACAAAACGGCCAGGTCTTTAAAAGTTCAGAGTTGTAAATTCTTTGGTCCTCTGAGAGGTGTTGGTTCCTGGGGGTACTGCGGGATATCACTACAGTCACGTAATGCCTGACCGTCGCTAGGAGCGCAATTTAGGCCTTGTGGCATTCGAGACCAGGAATAGAGTTTTCCTGCAAATTCAAAGGCAAACCAAAACTGGGAGTCTGGATGGACAGGTACAGAGAAAAAAGCATTTGAAATGTCAACCACAGAGAACCATTTTGAAGTTGTTGGAATTTGTGACATGATGGTGTATGGATTGGGACAGATTGGTGCTGGAGAGTGAATAGCTTCGTTCACAGCACGCAGGTCTTGGACAAAACGCCACTCAGTGGGCATTTCCTGTGGTCTGATCTTTTTACAGGGAAAATTGGAGTACGGCAGGGAGAGTCAGAGCACTCAACAATTACACCTGCTTTCAGCAGAGAGTCAAAGACTGGTTTTATCCCCTGTTCAGCTTCAGGCTTCAGAGGATATTGACGTGCTTTTGGTCTGTATTCGGACTTTGGAGTTAGTTGGAGAGGTTTACAGTTTTTAATTAAACCTACATCATATTTGTGTTTGGCCCACAATGAGTCTGGTAACTGTGTTAACAGTGGAGACACATCACTGGGTGTGAGAGGCTGAGCTTGGACTTCTTGCGGAGCGGTGGGTACCGCGAGTCAGGTCATTGAGGGGCGTACTATGGACGAGTAGCCTTTAATAAAGCGTCATAGTACCCCGAGAACCCTAAAAATGACCTCAGTTCCTTGAGGTTTGTGGGTCTTGGCCAGGTCTTAAGGGCCTGAACCTTTCGGGATCCGTCTCGACACCATTCTCGGATATTATGTGACCAAGGTACCGAACTGTTGTTTGACAGAATTTACATTTTTCCGCGATAACTTTAGTCCGTACTCTTTGAGACGATGGAGTACCCGCATGAGACGTTGCTCATGTTCCTCGAGACTGCCTGAAAAGATGATAAGATCATCTAAAAGACGAGCACCTCTTTTAGATTCATATCGCCAACACAACGCTCCATTAATCTTTGAAAGGTGCTCGGGCATTGGTTATACCCTGAGGCATGCGATTGAACTCCCAGAATCCAAGTGGTGTCACAAACGCGGTCTTTTCTTTGTCTGCTTCATCAACCTCAATCTGGTAATATCCAGATTTAAGATCGAGGACTGTAAACCATTTGGATCCTGATAGTGCCGCAACGTCTCTCCAGATTTGGGAGAGCATACGAGTCCTTAACTGTTTGCAAGTTAAGTTTACGGAAATCTATACATAGACGGACATCATTGTTCCGCTTCCTCACCACAACAATTGGGGACGAAGGGTGACTGAGACTCTCTTATAACACCTGCAGCGAGCAGCTCTTGAAGGTGTTTACGCACCGCCTCTAGATCTTGAGGGTGTATAGGGCGTGCACGGTGCTTAAAAGGAGTCGGATCTTGAAGTTTGATAGAGTGTTTCACTTTACTCGTGCACCCGAAGTCAAGGTCGTGGTGAGCGAACACCTCCGGCATGTCATTTAGTTGTTTGGTTATTCTCTCTTTCCATTCCTGAGGTATCGGTGAATCTCGAAATGGAAACTTAGTTTTGTCTCTTTGTGTGTATGTGATTCTTGTGCATTTATGACATTGTGCTGGGACAAAACACAATGGAATGCTCCAAGCTCTGCAATAACACAGGCGGACTGAATGGTAACATCTTGTTCAGTTTCATTTGTTATCACTACCGGGATTTTGTGTGGAGCTCGAGAAGGTAGAGTTATCAGACAACTTTTACACAAAGACCGCCTGGCAAGGAAGACTGAGTGGGATGTTCAACTATGGCACAAGTATCAGCTGAAGTACAGTGAACATTAGCAGACCCCTCTAAAACTACAGTTTGGCCCGGAACAACAACTGCTGTCTTGCCCGCTAAGGTAACTAACCCAATGTTTCCATCTTTGTTTTTGGAGTGTCTAACTTCAAGAGTTTTTAGAAGTGCTCTGAACCCATAGGGTCCAGGTAAGTGCTCTGGTGACTTAATGTCTAAATACTTTTCATAAAGAACATCAAGCGTATTTGTACCCACTAACACGGGTGTTTGGCTGTTAGGATGAGTGTCTGGAACAACGAGAGCTAAGGTTGTTATATCAATCTCTGTGTCTAAAAAGTCTTTTAGAAAAGTAATGCACATCTCTATATAACCTAAATAAGGGACGGGCTGTCCTGCAGCGCCCTCTACCTCTAGAAGGTTATAGAGTGAATTAAGATCTTGATCTGGAAAGTTCTGTTTGTAAATGACTCAGTGACTGTAGTCACTTGTGACCCTGAGTCAAGAAGACAGTTAACATTAATGCCAGAAACGCGTACTACAGCTGTGCATTTAGAACCAACTAACCCTTTTGGCAGGCTATACATTTGCTGCTTTGTAAGAGCTTGTTTAAGGTTAGCTTTGTGCTTTGCTTTAGTGGGACAAGTTTGGCTAGCTACAGTCCCCATTTGCCCCGTAATAGAGACTGATCTTAGTTTAACGGTGCGCTAGCGGCAGTGGGGTTTTCAGCTTCCCACTTTCTTTGTTTCTCTTTAAACAGTTTTCGCTTTTCTGTAACTAAAACTGCATTTGGTTCATTTTCACAGTTTGGCTTTATGTGGCCATCTTCTCCACATTGGAAACAATACCATGGTTTGGGAGGCATACTTTGAGTTTTGTTGGTTTGTTCTTTGGGTTCTTTATTTTCGCTTCCAAACTTTCGTTTTTCTTTTGGTCTCGCATGGGGTGCATTTTTGAGTTTTGGATCTTGGGTTTTGATGGCTTAGAAGTTAGTTTTACTAGTTGACTTTGGATTTCTGCAACTTGTCTTGAGAGTTCTTTTGTGATTGTGCTCAATGTGGCAATATTGTCGTCTTCTGCAACACATTTGACTGTTTGCATGTGAGAGGTCACTTTTGGCTTTGCACTGCCCAAATGTTGTCTCTTTCGCACCGTTTTGCCTCAAGTTGATCTTCTTCGGTGCGTAATAGCAATAGTAAGTCGGGAAAGGTTGGGGACTCGTTCGTTTTGTTTTAACTGGAGCTCCGTTAGCAAGGAATCGTCCCAACAACCTCGACAAAACTGTGTTAGGAGTAGTTTGTCAGAGTCATTGCTTGTGGCACCACCTCGCTTTACAGTGAGAGTTAAGGCTACTTGGAGGCGTTGCAAATACGATGATGGTTTCTCACCTGTATTTTGAAATGTGTCGAAACTTTGCAAACAGCTCTCCGCCGTCTTGAACCGTTCCGTATGCGGAATCCAACAGCTGAAGGTATTCAGAAGGTGAGCTGTTCGGGTTCAAATGCTTTACAACGTCAGCTGCGGGGGGTAAGAGACTCTCAATGATTTTTCTGGACTGTTGCGGTTGTGACATAGACCTATCAGTCATGACTAGCTCTACACTGGAGCGCCAAGTATCATAATCAGGCTCATATGCAGGGCGAGGTTCTTTACCTGAAAAAGCTCTGAGCTTTTGTGAGAATTGTTGCCCTGAATAATCATCTCTTTTCATAATGTGCTCAACTACCACTCGCTGCACTTCTGGGGGGTTTAAATCATGTGCAGAAATGGCTGGCATACTTGGGGCTGGGCCACTCACAGTGTTTAATGCGTGGTTTGTCAAGTTTTGTTGTACACCTCTAATGCTGGGCTCAACTACAGATGGCTGAGGTTCGACCAGTGGAGACGTAGGTGGATTGTCAGTGAAGTTTGTTTGTTCATTTGATTCGACGATAAGTTCTTTGACTGAGTCATTAATCTGTGACAACATGTCTTTCAGGACATCTGCATAGTCTCTACCACTCATCTTAGCTAGGTTTTGAATATCACGGAGATATGATTTCGTTGTGTCATTCCCAACACTCTGTGTGTAAACACTAGCAAGAGACTGTATCTTAGAGCTAACACCGCTATCAGATACATGAAGAAATGGCAAAGGATCAATAGTGTTTACAGCAGCTCCTGAGTTATACTCAACAATTATACTTTGGTGAAACTGGGATGTACTGTCATCTACCTTTATAGCTCTTGAGATTGACCCATAGCGTTTTAAGAATTCAACCACTTCATCATATTGCTCATCTCCAGCTATTCCACTCGCTATCACTGCATTTGGGACTTTCACAGACTGTCGTTCAATTATATCCATTTTGGGTATGTTTAGTCTTGAGCAAACAAAAGAGAAAAGAAAAAGAGGCTCCTGGCTGGCTCCAAAACTTACTGTAACCCTTGACTCAAGAATAGTGAATTTAGTAATCTAGTAGGTTGGACCAGGCACTAGGTTCTCAAGGACTACAATAGGAGTAAAATGGTGAGTGTGGAAATGAAATGGCTGGAGACAGAAATGAGCAACATTAATAATTGTATTGAATAGAATAAACAAAATAAAATAAAAATGTTTGCATATTAACAGTTTACAACGTAGCAGCCGGCTTGCTATAGTGTACATTCAGTGTTTCAAAAATAATCAATAACCCCAAGTCCGATTGAACTGAATACTTTTAGTCTTTTAGTCAGAGTCAGTGTTCATTTAGTCAGGTTCTGAAAAACTCTCTTGACTGTGGCAATTCGTGTGGTTACCACAAGGATGATTTGACAAGAAGAGAAGAGAAGAATGTTGTCCTCAGTTCACAGTTCTGGGTTCTGGGCACAGGCTCGCCATCTCCGCTGAGGAGAATCCAGTATCCAATCCAGAATCTTCTTAATCAACCACAGGATGAATAAAAAAAAAACCTAGCCTGCATAACAATAACGAATATTATAGTATACAGCTAGTAAAGTCTGCTTCCAATCTCAAATTCTCATAGTAGCTATAGCTTTAGTTTTTCTATCTCAAAGAAAATATCAAATGTAGTATCACTCTTGTAACATTTCACAATATACATGCATGTTTTTAAAACTCAATCATTGTTGCACATGAAATAGTTTTTAACTCATGTAATAACAAAATGAATTCCTCTTTTATCTTTTTCTTATTCAATCATGTAATGAAATATAATTATTTTCATTACCAAAAGGGTAATAAAACAATGAGTTCAATTGTTCACCTTCAAATTTGTCCATTTGGTCTGTAACCCAAACAGTTTAGCATTACTTTGAATCAAAATGTTGCTAAATTCACATTACAATTGGTCAGAAATAGTGGAACAAAGAAATAAAAGTGTGGTGACATTTGTTGTCAACATAAAGCTTGCTTTGGAAAACCATAAAACAAGTAGAAATAGTCTTCACATTGGTTTTAAGTAGCCATTTACCACTCGCGATTAGCATTAGCTTAGTATTAGCTAATTTTTCCCACCATGCTACATTAGTAAGCACGTGTTGACTCACCAAGACGATGTTTCTAGCATGAGCTTAATAAAGAACACCGCCACGGACCCTCCGGTTCACGCTTGGAATAACTTAAAATAACAAATATTTCCCAATTAGCATTTGAATATTGTACCATATTTACATCGATTCACATTAACGTGCACTCACCAAGACGATTTATTAGCTTAGCACGCAAGAGAATCGTCAACATAGCCTCTCTCATGAGTGTCCAAAGAGTAAAAGAACGAAAAACTAATGTAAGATTCAGATTGCGTCTTGAGAAGGCGGGACTTATTTGCTTTTGACAAATAAAAAGGTCATTATCACCCAACGTGACTGACAAAACAGGAAGTCAATTTAAATAAAGTGGATACACACTTCCTCTTAACAAAATAAACGTTTTTTCAAAATAGAATTGAGTACATTGACATTAGGGGACGTTTTCTCTACTGGGTTACACTAACATCACGCCATTGTTTGTTATGTGGTTTGGCTATTGAGACATGCGGGGCTGAGTTTTGGATTTTGAAGAACTTTGACAGTTTGTGAGGTAATGGAACATTATAAGCGCAAAAATCTTGGTTAAAGTACAGTCCATTCAGAATGAGTCGGTCAGTAGTTTGTCGGTACCAGCTTTCTTCATACTGTTCATCTGGACCCATGGAGACATGCGCTGTAACATGTAGTGCATTTGCCTTCATGAATTCAGAGAATGAGCTCATGTATTGTTTAGCGTTGTGTAACAAATTTGGAGTCAGCAGATGGTCCAATTTCCACTGATACACATACAATGGAGTGATCACTTCACATTTTATAAAGCAATATTCAGATTTGGTTTGTTTTATTTTGATACCATTTTCGTCTGCAGACAAGGTAATTCCTAGTGCGCACATTAGGTCACGACCTATTAGATTCACTGGACACAACTCAGACAACAGAAAGCTGTGTGTAGTGGACACTGATGGATCAGGTAAATGCCAGATTACAGATAGAGGTTTTGTGAATGGTTCTTTAACAATCTGTCCACTCGCACTAATGGAGTGAGTTGTTTTGCCATTTAATGCAGTTTGAATTTGGTCTTTTCTGATCAGAGATTTTGTGGCCCCAGAGTCAACCATAAATGACAGAGTTTTTCCATTGATGTCACATTTTATTACCGGTAATTTTTCACACGCCGATGTTGTTAACTTAGCATAGGTACCTTTAAACATTTCAGCTTTTTTTTCCATTTCAAGTTTCTTAATGGTTTCTGTCACTAAAGCAAGCAGTGGATCAGTTGCAAGCGCGTCTTCATTGCTTGTGAGCAGTGCGGTGTTGTGTGCATCATCAGTGACAGGTGTGGTGTCCTTTTCGTGTGTTATACTCATCTCATTTTGCGAGGCGAAGTCCTCGGTTCCTCATCATCACCAGCCAGTCAGTTGGGGTCACTCAGAGCAGTGTCAGAGCGTTGGTCAGCTCGGTCTCTTCTTTTCTTGGGACAGTTGTCAGCCCAGTGGCCTGGTTCAGCGCAAATGAAACACAGTTGAGACTTTCTGCGTCGCTCAACCTCGTCTCTGTCTGGACGTCCCACGACCTCTTCCTCTTAGTCGTCCTCTACCTCTGTTGAAATGTGATGGTTGGGCAAAGGTCATCTTTGCAAAAGTGGAGACTAATTTTGCATCCACTTTTTCTTTTTATTGGCACATCTGATTTCTGCGCCTGGGCGTAGCGGTGAATTTCTTGGACACGGTTTGTGTCCCATGAGCCCACCATTTTGTCTGTCATAATTTTAACAATGTCTTTTCCAAGGCCGTTTTTAACATCATTTTGAACAGTTCTTCAAATGTACTGGTGTGTTGTTCAGCTGTCCAGGCAGTGGCAGCCTGGCCACTGTGTTGAATGCAATGTTGGCGTGCTCTAGCGGCAAAAGACATGACTGATTCATCTTCTCCACGCCTTAGTGACATCAAAACGCTTCATGTCCATGCGGGCTGGGAACTGCTGGGTCAGAGCGGTGACAATGGCGTTCATGTATCTGGCATAGTCAGTGTTGTCGTCCCATTGGATTGTGGGAAGAGAATTCATGCCGTCATGGTCTTCAACCGCTGCTTGAATTTTTGAGTAATCTTCTAAGTTGCAGATTGTTCTCAGAATACCAGGGATCTCTGCACCGGTGGGCCTGTGCACTTGACAGAACAGTTTGAATTTTTGGCCCAATGTGGCGCCTCCTCTGTTAATAGGAGGTATATTGTCTTTCATTAATTGAGTCCATCTTGAGGGGTCTGGTGAGCGATACATAAGCACAGACGCAGGGTGTTCAGCCAGTCGTCTTTGGCGTTGTACTTGGTTTCATTGTCTGGGGATGGTGGTGGTGGAGCTGGATTTGGAAATTCAATCATAGGAGCTTGAAACACAGCCCCATAAGGTGTCTTGCTTCGTGTGAGACGGGGACAGGAAGGAGAAAGATTTGTCTGATGAAAGTTCAGTTGTGAAGGGGTTGTTAGAGTTCTTAGGACTGGTGGCAGAGTCATATGAAGGAGGTTTGGTGACAGGACTTGACAGTCCAGTGTTCATTAGGGTGTTTGTTTCAGCCTGGGTGGTCAGATCTGGGTACAGTTGAGCAGCTGTTGCAGAAGCTGCATGTGTCTGAGCCGCTTGTCTCTGCCTCTGGAGCCCTCCCTTTTCTTCACTGTGGAGATGTGCAGCAGCGAGAGCGGTGACGCCATCGTCTTCACTCATGAGTGCCGGACCAACAGGCTGGGTCAGACTCGGAAAACAAGAGGACATCGCATTAGTTATGTTATCAGTTGCTTTATAACCTGTGCTTTGAAATGGCCCCTTTACTGTATCTAAGTGTTTTAAATTTCTTTCCCTATTTTCTTTTTCTTTCTGTTTCTTTGCTGGCATAGTCAGTGTTGTCGTCCCATTGGATTGTGGGAAGAGAATTCATGCCGTCATGGTCTTCAACCGCTGCTTGAATTTTTATGTAATCTTCTAAGTTGCAGATTGTTCTCAGAATACCAGGGATCTCTGCACCGGTGGGCCTGTGCACTTGACAGAACAGTTTGAATTTTTGGCCCAATGTGGCGCCTCCTCTGTTAATAGGAGGTATATTGTCTTTCATTAATTGAGTCCATCTTGAGGGGTCTGGTGAGCGATACATAAGCACAGACGCAGGGTGTTCAGCCAGTCGTCTTTGGCGTTGTACTTCGGTTTCATTGTCTGGGGATGGTGGTGGTGGAGCTGGATTTGGAAATTCAATCATAGGAGCTTGAAACACAGCCCCATAAGGTGTCTTGCTTCTCGTGTGAGACGGGGACAGGAAGGAGAAAGATTTGTCTGATGAAAGTTCAGTTGTGAAGGGGTTGTTAGAGTTCTTAGGACTGGTGGCAGAGTCATATGAAGGAGGTTTGGTGACAGGACTTGACAGTCCAGTGTTCATTAGGGTGTTTGTTTCAGCCTGGGTGGTCAGATCTGGGTACAGTTGAGCAGCTGTTGCAGAAGCTGCATGTGTCTGAGCCGCTTGTCTCTGCCTCTGGAGCCCTCCCTTTTCTTCACTGTGGAGATGTGCAGCAGCGAGAGCGGTGACGTCATCGTCTTCACTCATGAGTGCCGGACCAACAGGCTGGGTCAGACTCGGAAAACAAGAGGACATCGCATTAGTTATGTTATCAGTTGCTTTATAACCTGTGCTTTGAAATGGCCCCTTTACTGTATCTAAGTGTTTTAAATTTCTTTCCCTATTTTCTTTTTCTTTCTGTTTCTTTGCTTCAACTGCTTTTTTCCACATCTCTAAACATTCATAATGTCTTTTAATCTCCTTTATTTGCTTCGGGTTTACTGATTTTTTGGACATAAGTCTCTTTTCTGCATCTTGTATTCTATTGCGTAATGCAGTCAAACTACTTTCACTCATTCGTCCATTAAAACCATACAACTTCCATTCATCCATTTTATCACAACTCCCTGGCAGGTTTCTATCATATATATCACATTGAATTCACAGAAGTCCTTTGCAGGACTGTTTTTACTTGTATTGGATCCCATATTTCAGATTAATTAAATACTCAGTATTTAAGGTTCAGACAGATTATAGAGAAACTTTAGAACTACTAAAACCAACACAAACTAACAAAAACAACACAAAACAACAACACAAGACTAACAAAAACTAAAAACAACTAAAAACAACTAAAAAACAACTAAAAACAACTAAAAAACCCTTTCAGAAATTATTATTACTCATTTTATGGCAATCCTGCTCAGTCAATCCTGACTTATGGTAATAACAATAGACATCAGATTAGGACAATCCAGTCCAGACATAAAACAAAAGAAAAAACTTTTCACAAAGCCTATTCAGAAATTATTATTACTCATTTTATGGCAATCCTGCTCAGTCAATCCTGACTTATGGTAACAATAATAGACCATTCCTGGTCTAGGCTTTGTTACAGTCAAAAATCACCTTTAGACACTGTTACAAAATGTTTTCTCTTAATTTATAAATTTGTAATAATTTTACCGTTTAGAGGTTATTTGAGTACGTTGGATCGAGAGATGACGATTGGAGGGTCGGCATTGGACAATCCTCCCGTCCAGAAGAAAATTTGGGGAAGAGGAGACCTCTTGGAGCGGTCTGGTTGATCAAACCCTTGTCCTTCAGCCGGGTCCAGCCGTCAATCTTCGATCCCATTTCTGACACCAAGAATTGTGGTTGAAAAAATAAATATATTATTGTGGAATAAGTTTGAGAGAAAACAACAGATGTCTTTTGGTGATTTATTTAAGGAAAAAGAAAAAAGAATTCAGAGACATCTTTTGCAAAAGGAGGAATGGAAAATACAACTCTGTGTACAGAGTTGCAAGAACAGTCCCAATGTTAACTAGGCGGGCTTAGAATTTATACTGAAATCACAGCAGATAAGAAAATGAAACACTGGCTCTCAGGAGTGAGCCATCTAACATGAAAGACAATTTTATCAGTTTGAAAACAGTACAGATGGTGCGCACATCATTATGCTGCGGTCAAGGACAGCACAGAGCATGTGAAAGAGGAAAATATGATTTTCCCATTACAAGTGCTTCCCCCATTCCTCCATTTTATTTTTCAATAACTTCAAAACTCAATAAAATAATCCACAGTTGTAATAATCCTACTTCTCACATACTTCAGGTTTAACAGGGTCCTCGATGCCCACAACAGCGATGAAGGTGAGTTCATTGACGATCACTGTCCCAGTCCAGCTCTGGTTCACCTGCAAGGAAGTCCTTGTAGGCAAGACAGATGGTCCTCAAGCCATTACTGTGACAATATATTCATCCCATCCTCTGCAGGAGTAGACACCTCCATCTGAGACTCTGACACGAGCTGAGTTTTCTTTCATCGTTTCCCTCTGAGAGTCAGAGTCTGAGTTTTGTCTGAACCATTCATAAGTTCCTTTAAAGCCCTGGACTTCACAGCTCAGAGTCACACTGCTCTGTTCTGGGATGGTGTCACTGGAGGTTTTCAGATGGACTCTGCGTGTCTTTGCTGAAAATACAACAGAATTAGAAATGCAAGAAAATGGTTACATTTACTAAGTTTAATGTAGGACATTGTGAAAGAAGTATTATTGTTTGTTTGTTTTTGTGAATAAAAGAACAGCTGAAAAATAATCTATTGGTCCCACATGAGTAAAAAAATAAATAACTGAAATGAACATTTGCCAAAATAATGTCTCTTTGTTAAAGTGGAGAGATCTGTGAACAGTGTGAAAGCAACACTGAGTCTCTGAGATATAAAGACTGTTCAGGACCCTCCAGAGTCACATGATCACCTGTGTTCACAAAACTGAAATAAAGAAGAACCACAAACATTGAATGAATAAACAAAGAAATACACATGTTTACATTAAAGGTGTGTAGTTTAAACCATATTTACATTTATCATGGCAGTAAAGTTCAAAAGTGTTCCTCAAAGCACCAACCCAGTATGACACAGAACTCTGAAGTACAGTTTACGGTAGTGTTGACCATTTCTTTTAACGTCAAAGACACTCATAACACTATAATATAGTCTCTGTGAGTGACTTTAGTCAGACTAAAGACAACTACAGATAGAAATATCAAAAGTAAAAGTTAAACAACTCACTTTGCACTTTCTTCTCTCTGCTCCACAGTGTTGTGAGATCTGGAGCCCTTTCTCCTCTACATCTGTAGTGTCCACTGTCAGACTCAGTAACTCTGGAGATTGTATATTCTCTTGTTGTTTGATGTAGGACTGAACCGGTCCTGCTCCACTGATACGTCCACTCAGTGTTTCCTCTGTCCTCAATCTCACATCTGAGAGTGACACTGTCTCCAGAAAAGATCTCAGATCAGTTTGGTGACACTGTCGGTACTGTATAAAAAGGAAAAAATACATCATAAAAAGTGTATATTTTTGTAAATATCATAATAATAACTATAGTGAAATAATTTATAATTAAATACATTTGTTACTGTTTTATTTTTTTCCAAATATATTGTTGGAATTCAAAAACAAAAAGTTTCTCTCTCTCTTTAAAAGTTAAAAAAATATATCAAAAATATAAAATGATATATTCCATGTAATGTAAACTTATTGACTTTAAATGTAACAAATATTTCCAATGTTTGAGCTTTAAACAAACTCTTTCATTTTCTGAACTATGCATTTACTTTTTTAAATAAATATAAATGTAATTCTTTGCAAATAAATTGTTGGAATTCAATACAACACAAACACAAATGGGCTAAAGCACTAAAAGAAAATATATTAAATATAATAATAATAATTATACTTTTAAGCTTTAAACACCTTAATTTGTTCCAAGAACCACTTTTTGTTACAGTGACTTTTATTTTTATTTCAGATCTAGTTTTAAAAACATAACTGTACTCACCAGTTTCTAAAACAGTGACAGTGTTACTTTCAGATGTGTCGATATATTCATCCCATCCTCTGCAGGAGGAGACACCTCCATCTGAGACTCTGACAAGAGCTGAGTTTTCTTTCATTCTCTCTCTCTGAGAGTCAGAGTCTGAGTTTTGTCTGGTCCATTCATAAGTTCCTTTAAAGCCCTGGACTTCACAGCTCAGAGTCACACTGCTCTGTTCTGGGATGGTGTCACTGGATTTTTTCAGATGGACTCGTGTCTTTGCTGAGGAGAGAACAATATTAGAAAAACACAGTCAGTGAACCACAAAGATGAACGTAGACTTCTGCAGACTGGAAATGGTGATAGTTTTTAGATTTATTTGTTGTTGGAGAAAAAAGCTGCTCTTAAAATGTTTTAAACCTCTCAGAAACATGTCAAAGGTTTGATGTGTTTAAAATACTGACCTGTTACCTTCAGTTCTTTCTTTGTGGACTGTTGTTCCCAAGAGGAAAAACAAAAATAAGAACCCTGATCTGAGGTTGTCACTGAAGAGATCATCAGTTCGACTGGGGCAGTACGTTGTATCCAAAGGTGTGTGTCCTCAGTCACAAGTGATCCATCTTTGTAAAAGTACAAATTTCCTTGACTATCTTGAACACAACGCAGAGTCACATTGTCACCTGTGTAAACAAAAGTAAAGTTAACAAAATGAAACTGCTTTAGAATAATACACATACAATGATAAACACAAAAGAAACATGTCAGAGTTTTTCATTAAAGGCAACAGTTCAAGGCAGTTTGTTTCAACATCATTACATTTATTAACACCAGATGCAGTGTAGAGTGAGAGTGTATTTCCTCAAAGCACCAACACAGTTTGGCCCAGGACTCTGAATTATAATTGACTGTAGTGTTGACAGTTTCTCAAGTCTTCATGTCAAAGATGTAAAATTAAGCCCTGTGTTTTAAGAACAGACTAAAGACAAGTGTGGATAAGTGCTACACAAGTCCTCACGACACCATCCAGTGCAACAAAGAGATTCCAACCAGTGACATTTTTACTTTAAACACTGTCACAGGCAACAATATAAGTCACAAACACAGTGAGTGTATTTCTTGACGTCATAATGGGCCCAGGTGTCATATCCCTGTCCTATAGAGTTTAGATGTTGACCTGTTTAAAGTCAAAGTGTTGTAAACTCACAGATGAGCCCCAGAGTCCAGACCAGAGAGGGTCCCATCCTCACATCCAGCGCTCGTCACTCTGCCTCTGACAAACTCCAGCTCATTACAGGCTTCATCTACAGCACTCACAGAGGAAGAGGAGGGTACCTTTGATGAAGATATGTTTAACTGGTCTGCACTTCCTTTTTCACACTTACCTCACACAGACACTGAACCACAGCTTTCACACTTTGAGACTTTTCTCACAGTCGACCCATCATGCAACACCTGTTTAGAATAAAATAAAAATAGAATACATTTTAAATAATCATTAAACTATATGCATCACATGTAAGTCGGCAGTTAGCAGTAGAAGTGACACCTGTAGCACTAAAATATTGTAAACAACTAAATACAGTCTGATCATTGTGTGGCGCGAGGGAGAGAGAGATGATGATGGTCAAATTAGGAGGGTTGCTTGTGCACACAAGCACGTGCTTGTCTAATGGTAGACCTACAATTTATCCAATAGGCTATACTACGTTACTTGGTCCAACTATGCCACCTCAGGAATTTCACCTGAAGAATCAGATTGCTTATCCCCTTTAAGGCACGCATAGGTTCTCCACCGAACATAGGCTACGACAGCCACGTTACATTGAGTCAAGCTTTATTTTTACAATGGCACAATAATA
This sequence comes from Neodontobutis hainanensis, assembly GCA_024349245.1. Classification (NCBI taxonomy): domain Eukaryota; kingdom Metazoa; phylum Chordata; class Actinopteri; order Gobiiformes; family Odontobutidae; genus Neodontobutis; species Neodontobutis hainanensis. The sequence goes on along the minus strand of JALDNG010002293.1, from coordinate 909 downwards.
ATTAAATTGTTCACTCTACACCAATAAAAACATTTACCACAACCACACACACGCGCACACACACACACACACACACACAAACGCACACGCACACACAGATAACCACCGTATTTGTTAAAAGTACCCAACAACCCGTCGCCAATACAAAATAGTCCAATAGCAGCGGTTGTTTTGATACAAAAACACAAACAAAAGACGCAAACTGACCACGACCATAAACAATAAGAAAGAGAAGAGGCAAAGCAGCAGAGTCGACACCTAGTGCCGCTGTTCCAGCTGAGCAATTAAATGTATCCGGCCAAACCGCTTCAAGTCATCCAGCTAATAGGAAATATTACGGAGTTATGGTTCAGCCCCAAAACCCATCCAAGCAATCTATCCCCCCATGTGTATGACCTACCGCTTTGACGTGCACAATTGCGTAGGCTTTTGTCCAACTCACGGTACCGGCAATTGTAATAAGAGAGCGGTCCACTTCTGTTATGGGAATTGTACATCTCCATTAATGTTATACATTATGCTCTCACTCCTGCTCCAGTTCACATGCTTATCCACACACAAGTATGACTTAATGCCTTCAGCCATATCTACATCAGTTTGCACTACATCTAATCACTGTACAAGGACACTCTGTCCTGTTCACTTAGACACACATCTCTGACTGACACGTCAGCTCAACACACGTCCATCCACGACCCTGGAGCTGGGGCTGGCACAATGTAAACCTATAAAGCCTCATGTATTGTTTACACCTTTAAGCAAAACCCTCCGTGTACCATTGCTACCGTGTGTTTGCTTCTCTTGCAAAGATTAAACCTGTCTATTATTGTCAAATCCTATGCCGTCTCCATCGTCTGCTCATTTAATCCGTAACCAAAAATTCTCTTAACATTTTGGGGGCTCGTCCGG